>PVKA01017238.1:5903-33867 GCA_004027165.1 Ctenomys sociabilis
TCCATCCATCCATCCATCCATCCATCCATCCATCCATCCATCCATCCGCCCGTCCGTCAGTCCGCCCATCTGTTCATCCATCTGTCCATCCATCTGTCTGTCCACCCACCCATCCATCCACCCACCCACCTACCCATTCACCTACCCACCATCCATCCATCTTAGTTTGCTTTGTGAAGTATAAAAGGGTTGGCTCAGTTCTTTCCCATTCTGTTCTACCTGGATTGGCCTTGCAAGTGTCAGAGGTGTTAGGATTCCCTCAGCAGGTCCATTTCACTGTCTCCAGATGTAGGAGCTGTGTCCTGTCAGGGAGACTGGCTGTGGATGGTGTTTTGTGTGGGGCAGTGCATAAGCTCACAACAGGAGACCCACCCATTTTAAGGAATAAACTGAAGAATTTGGCTTGGATAGTCAGAGAGAAAGTAGATATTTCAAAAGAGAATGTCCTAGGAACTCAGGTGTGAACGTATTTCAGAAAGAATGTAATTAGAATGATACCACCTGCTTTTAAAAAAAAATATTTATTTGGAAATAATTTTAAATTTCCAGAAAAAAACATGAAAGAGAACTCATGTACCCTTACTCAGATTAGTGTAACCATTTTCCTGTGTCATCCACCCTCTCCTTTCCTTTCTGCCCCCATGCGTACAAACAGAGCAGTGCTTCTCAGAGCCATCTTGAATATTTGTCAATATATCGTAGCCTGTTTCCTCTAAGTACTGAATTATTTACTAAGACTTGGGGATATTCTTTTCTCTAAACGTATCACTTTTATCAGTTTTAATACAGTGTGTTTACCAGATGTTTTACAAATTCTAAATTCATATTCCAACTTGGCCAATTAACTCATGCATGCCTTTTCCCCTGTGGTACAGTCTGTGGTCAGGCAATTCATTTTACTTCATTGATTGGTTTCTTTTTAAACACTTGCTCGGCCTTGCCTTATCTTTTATGACCCTGAAAAAATGTAAGAATACTTTCCTTACCTAAAAATATATTGGACTTCAGTTTGAGTTGTTGAATGTTTCCTCACGATTAGATTCAGACTGTGTGGTCTAACTTCCAGCCATTCAGGGCTGATCCTGTCTCCTCGTGATCTGCAGATGAGGTGCCTGGTGACCGTCGGTGGTGACGGCTTTGATAACTCCATGAGAACATTCAGGGTCTCAGCCATGTAAGTGTTTTGTTTTTCTTCTCTTTCAGTACATATTCCATTGAGAGACACTTTAAAATAATTCAGATGTCTCACTTCTCAGCATGAGCAGTGAAGGGCTCGGCATTCCGGAGGGTCCAGTCTTGCGCAGGAGCTGCACAGGTAGTTCTCCGGCCCAGAGCGGTGCCCTGTGCATTTGCCGGTTGGCCGTCAGTAGGAAGGAGCTGCCCCTGTCCACCTGCTGTTGGCGCGGATTCACAGACTCGCACTTTCATCAGTTCAGCCATCTGTGCCCCTGTGGCTTGTGCCTATTTTTAAGAGCTTTTTACGTTCTGAGTGACGAGGTATTGCAGATGTTCTTGGATGTACTGCATTCCAGCAGTCCTGGAAGCAGCCATTTTTTGGAGGAGCCTAGGTTCCTTCCTTGGAGCAAGTCTGGGCATGGCAGGCTCAGGTTTTTAGTGAGCCTCTGGGCCCCAGGAAAGCCAACAAATATTCTTTTATTTTTTTCTTTTTTGCAGAGTCTCACTACACATCTCACACTTGTGGTGATCTTCCTGATTTCTGCTTCTTTAGTGCTGGGATTACAGGCATATGCCACCATGCCCAGACTCCATTGCCAGCCCAGTTTGGCTGGGGGTGGGGCTCGCAGGGCATGCAGTGCTAGGGATCGAAACCTGGCCCTTATGCTTACCTAAGCAAGTGCTTAGTTCACTGAGCTATATCGCCAGCCCTTCCTCTGCATTTTAATGAGGAAACCTAAGGTGTGCTGTGTCTCTTCTGGCTCCTTGAGCACTGGAAGGGTCTTCTGAGCCCCTTGGTGGGCACAGCCCAGAGGCCAGCTGCATTGACAACAAGGAAGGACTGCTGTAGGACTGCAGCAACACATGGTTCTGGTTTATGTATCACCTCCCTGCTGCCCCCTGCCCCAGCCTCGCATTTTCGTGGTGGCTTCTGACATCTCCTAACCACCAGTTTGTCACTATCTGAAATGTATTCATGCGTTTCCTTGAGGTCCTCTCAACAATAGTCTTGTATGAAAACTGATAAAATATTAATTCTGTTTTCTGTGTGAGAAAATCAGTCAGAAAGCGTGATTTTCCAGAGGAGAAGCAGCTAGTGGGTGACCGTCCCCTCCCTCCCAGGGCTTCAGGTCCTTATCTCCGGACTCCTGCAATGACTTTGGCACTAAGAACCTGAAGAAGGCAAGGAAGCCTCTAGAAGAGGCATGGGTTCAGCGGTCGACTGACCCAGGAGTGGGGAAAGGACTCTTCCTTCTTATTTAGCCTTCTTGCAGATTTTTTCAAAAGCGGAGACTGAGGCCACTGTACGTCCTTATGGCGCACTTGCCCTAGCACATCTGTTCTGAATTCCAAGGTTCCCCAAAGCAAGAATAAAAAACTGCAGCGCCTCAGTCCCACCCCTGTGGCTGAGGAAGCAGAGTGGGAAAGGGCATTATCGCTCTTGTCTTTTGTTCTTGACTCCCTCCTCTGACCTCCTTACCGAGGACATGGACTGCCTTGAGGGAGGGGACGATACCCTATGTTCTATCTGCTTGTGGTTCTCTGAGGAGGCTCTGGCCACGGAGCACGACAGATGGAGCCCGCGTTTGTGTGCTCCGCAGGGGCAGGTCTGGGATGGGTTCTGACCTCCACCGGGCACCTGCTTCTATCTGTCTTTGTTCTTCCTCCATATGCCGAGGGACTCTGAGCCCGGGAGTGCTCCAGCCTGATGTCATTCTGGGGCTGGCTGCCATAGTGTCCACAAGGATCTTCATGAAGAGCAGGTGACGAGATGCCCTGAGGCTAGAGAAGCCCATAGCAGCCCTTGCTGGCCGTGCTGGGCGTGAGCCAAGGCTTCAGCCAGGCCCTGGGAGGGCTGTGGTCTCCTCCCTCATATTTACTGCTTATGTTTGTTCCTTAACGGCTTCACTCTTAGGGAATTTTCAAACAGTAATGACTTTTTGTTTATTTAAAGAGTAAAACAGTGGCAACCTAGTCCAGTTAGTTGGAGGCACCTACCAGCGAAGCTTTGCCAGTACATGGCGGGCTACTTATCCAGGAATTACTAGGGAGTCCCTGGGTAACCTGGAGTTAAGTGCAAGTACTGTATTCTGCTGAGCATATTTTTCTGAGCTGCAGATTCCTAGGCATTTGGCAACCTCCCCCCACAGCACAGCCTCTAAAAGGCTCTCCGTCTTCCTTTGGGGATCTGGCTTTGTCTCCTATGGCATAAAGTTTCTGAGTTATCTAATTTATGAAGGAAGGCAGCTATGCCCATAATATTAAGCTGAGCTGTAAATGGATATGGTCGACAATTTCTTTGAATAACTCACTATGGTTGTAGATTGCTGGACTGTGTTGGATTGTGGTGTCGAGTTCAAGCACCTAAGTTAGTTGAATGTCAATGGAGTGCCCACTTTTGACAGGTGTAGACAAAGGAAGGGGTGTAGAAAGAAAAAATCATGATGTGTGTGTATAGACAGTACAGTTGGGATAGTAATGCTGTGCTTCTACATAATTCTATGAGAGGCAAGATCTGCACTAATGGTGGTTGGACAGGATATTATGTCAGCTTCTAGTACTATGGTCATCCACTAGGTAAATAATTATTGAATTTTTGATATAATTCAGGTATAAAAATAAGATAAGTAAGCAACTACACTCTTAATTCACTGATAAGAGATATCTGCTAAAACAATATCTGTAGATATAATATCATGTATGCACCTTGTACAATACCAAAACGTTATGAAAACAGTTTGCAATGTATTAATTCATCGAATGTGTATGGTTAAGGTGTCTTGAAACTGTCTGGCTGACATTTGTATTTTAATAAAATAAAAATAAATGAAAAAATAAAAATTAAAAAAAAAATTTATGAAGGAGTTAAGGGGGAAGAGGGCTTGATGGTAGGCCTTCCAGGGCCTAGCAGCTTCCCCACTGTGACCTTGTGCCCAGGCCTAGAGGGTGCTTTGTAGATGCATGTCCTGCCCTCATGCTCACAAATGCCCTGTGTTGTGATGTTAACAACTAAACAGCGTTTAGGTAGATAAACAGAAGAGCGAGCTCAGCAGCCAAGTGTCTGCATACTGAAGGCTCATGTTCCTCCAGTGCACTCAAGGAATAAAAACAGCAGCTGTCTCTCTTCGTGCATTAACCAGCAAGATCTTCTGTTCCCCGCCAACCATGCTGGAGTGCCAAGAGTCATCCCAAAGCATCCGTGGGCCCTGTGCCTCCTCCGGCTCATCTTGGAGAGGCCAGAGAGCTGCCTGCATTTCGGACCTCAGGGGTCCAGCTCACAGGAGGTGCTCCACCTTGGATGCCTGCTGGGTTCTTCATTCCTGGCCTAGCTCAGTCTCTTCTAGCCGAGGCGACTCAAACTCGCTGTCTTACCTGTGGGCTCAGCTTGAGGAAGAACAGCATCAGCAACCAATATCTGTTAGCAAGCAGACCCCATTTGTTACCTGACTTTAAAAGTTAGAAGTAACAATTAAAGCAATCATAATTACAAGGTGTTTTAGATGTTGTCACAAAAAAAATTATTTTTAGTTTTGAGACTGTAGTTGCATATAATGCTGTGAATATCATCAATTAAAACACGAAGTGTGATACCTGTGTTCCAGTGGCACTTTGTGAAGGTATTTATTATGACACCACCCCCACCCTCATCTCTTCATGGTAACTGTGTAAGCAAAGGATAAAACCCAGGTAAACCTCCTGAGCTAGAGGGCCAGATGGCGTAGTGGCAAGGACAGCTGGCGCCCAGGGTGGCTGGGCAGCTCTCTATGCGCAGGTCCTCACTTGTGCCTCAGTGGTCTGGGAAGCTTTGGCTCTGGCTTCCTCTCCTGTGCTTTAACTGCTTCACCGCTCACATTTCTCCTTCTCCACCTGCTGTTGCGCAGGGTGGCTGTGAAGAAGAACGTGTAAGAGACTTAAGAGTGCTGAGTTATCTTTGGTCTATAGAGCAACGTCTCCTTGAGGTAGTGTTTTACAGCATAAAGCAAAGATTCCTGGATATCCGAGAGCTATTGTGTCATTCCGAGTAGTAGGCTGTATTTAAAGTGGCCTTACACTGATGGAGAATTTTGCATTTTTCCTGGCGTGCGGGTGTCATAGGATTGGAAATGCTTCTGGCTTCCTCCGGTCCCCACATGCCTCCAGTGTAAGCCAGATCTTTTGATTGGAAGCACAATTCCAAGCTGAAATGCATCTCCAGCTGTGGAGGTGCCAGATAACTTTATTTGGTGCACGCACACATTTATCTATTTGTGAAAGCATGCCAAACTCAAGGCCCTGCCTAGTGTGATGCAGCTTGCCTTCCTTACTTAATAGGTATGGAATGCCTCAGGGTGCCGCGAACCTTGTGCCGGACACAAGGAGCTCTTTAGGTGAGAGGGGGTGTAGTGACAACATGTGTGTGCTGGAAGCCCAAGTAGCTGACTGGGAAGCTTTTATTTTTTCATTTATGGGCAGCTTTCTCTTACCCCCCTCCTTCTGCTTCCTCTTTCTACCTTCCTTCTCCTCCCTTTTCCCTCCTCCTCCCTCCACAGCTTTTGTTTCAAATAAGAAGCTCTGGCTAGATTTGTCCAGCTCAGGGGAGAACAGGATTTTGAGCACCGATTACTAATGGATGAAATCCTGCCAGCTGCCCTTTTGAAGATCTTCAGAGGGGAACAAAGCCTTCTGTAGGTTGCCAGCTAGGAGTCGATCTCGCATCCGATTCCACCAGAGAAGTTTTAGTATTTTTAGAAGTAACACTCACCCTAGCACAGCATATGGTGATATGTAATACCAACTGCTTATAAATTCATTTTAATTAATTTCTAGAAAATTAAATTGCTTTTCCCCCCTGATCCCTTCTGTCCAGTGAACTGTATGAAGCTCCATCAAAGTTCAGTATGGGCTTTGTAGAGGACTCAGAGAAGGACTAGGAATCTGCCCTGTAGAATGGGACAGCTGCGCCCCGTTTGGGTAGCCAGGGTGCCTGCAATGCGGCGTCACTTGGCCTTGGTGATGTGTGACCTGGGCTTTGACCCAAGGCCTCTAGTCCCCCAGTTGTGAAGCCCTAAGCAAATGGGTTGCATGGCATCTATGATTCCCTCTTTTTCAATACAATATTATTATAACTTCATGATCAAAATGAAATAGTGTTTCTAAGTCTCTCTCCTGAGACTGTGCTGTTGGATGGACTAGTCTTGCAGCCTGGATGACAATGAAGGATAGTTTGGGGAAAGGAGATTTTCAAAGCAGCATGGCCTTTGGCAGCCACAGCCCATGCTCACCATGTTCAGTGGAGCCTCCTTTTTATATTCATAGAGCATATTTTGCTAGTTGTAAGCCTATTCCTCTCTGTCTTCCAGTGTTTCATTAATGTTCTACTGTCCATCTCTTGCCTGTGCTTGTGCCCAGGTATCCCAGTCCAGTGCAGTTCTGTAGTCCTGTTCCTGTCACTTCTTTGGACTGTCTGGTGTTTTTTAAATTTCTTTCTGTAGATGTTCCACCTTCTTCGTGTAAGGTGTGGTTCACTAGCTCTGACTGTGGAATTGTTGGTAGGTGCTTGAGGAAAGTGCAGTTCCAGTTCCTATCCTATTCTTAATGGAACCAAGTCTCCTGGGGTAGAGATAAGCATCCTCATTAAGCATCCTAAATAACTTTGAAATGTAAAATAGACTCACAATCACTTAGGGCTATACTTTCATTCACATTCTCAGAATGTAACATGTAAATGAAGTTCTGTTAATGTTTTGAGTAAATGAATTAGTGCAAGAATGAATGGATTTGTGGTCTTGGGTAGCTATAAATTATCTTTACCAGCCTATTTATAATAAAGCCTTTGAAATTTTTAATGAGTGATTAACAAGGTGGTAGAAGTAACTTTCGTTCTCAGATCTCTAACATACCGTGTTTTGTTTCATAATACTGTTCCAAACCATTACAGGTGAGTCACACTCTTGCTATTACCGTGCACTGCTGAGGACCAGACCCCAGAGTTCAGCCAGTGTCAGTGCCGAGCTGTACCCCACTGTTACACCCGGCTGGTGCTTCCTGTGTGCTGAGCCTGTCTGGGTGCTGCACCTGTTCTGTGCAGGTGCCCATCCCTGCCTGTGTCTGCACCCTCTTCTTCCGAGAAGCTTAGGTAGCCGCAGATGTGCATAGTGTCAGTGTCTGCAGGGTCAGCACAAAGACTGGGAGGGAGAGATGTGACAGGTGGGTGAAAGCAGAGGGGACATGCTCTGACTTATGGCTTTTTCTTATTGTTTTAAGACCTTTGTGACTTACTTTACACTAGTAGGGCCTGAGAATAGGAAAGACCAGAGATGCAGTGACTAAAGCAATTACTGCTAGTTAACAGTTACTGTGGACCTCAGATTATTGTCTACTGCTATAGCCATGGGAGCTTCTGAACCCCATTGCAGAGGTGGGGTACAAGGCCTAGTCCTGGCCTACAGGTTTTTTTAAAAAAATGTATTTGGTATAGGGTCTCACTGTGCAGCTCAGACTCTAGTGATCTTCCTGTTTTCAGCCTCCCCGCATTGGGATTACCCTGCTGGGGGTATATACCGTGCATCACCCTGCTAGGTCTCTATGGCCCAATCATCATCCCTGGGGGTGGGGCTGGCATGGCATGTAAATGAAGTTCTGTTAATGTTTTGAGTAAATGAATTACTCAGGATTGAACCCTGGTCCCTGTACTTGCCTAAGCAGGCACTTAGTCCACTGAGCTGTCTCACTGGCCCTCTGGCCTGCTGTTTTATGGACTTGGTGGAGCTGAGCCAGCGATACTGTTGGTCCATGGCCTTCCTTGCATTATGGCTATAGGGGATTAGGGCACTAATTATTTAGGAACTTTGGTAATTAGCATTTGACCCAATCAGAATGAGGATGCAGTCAAGTGACAACTGATTTGTATATGTTCTTTGATAGCATTAAACTGTGTGCATGCTGTGACTTAGTACTATAATTTTAATTTGAGTCCTGGAATAGAGATGGTGATTCTGTGCAGGGACTATGAGGGAAGACGTTACTGATCTGTGGCCTTGGACTTTAGGTGCTGTTCTGCTAATAAAACGAGCCTAAAATGTGAAAAATGTGAACAGTAGTTAATGATGCACATAACACATGCCTCACTTTTATTACAGTTCTTCCAAATCAATTTTGTGTTTCAAAATAAATGACTTTTAGTAATTTTATTTTATTTTTTGGTCCTGGGGATAGAAGTCAGGGCCTTGTGCTTGCCAGGCAGGCATTTGTGCTGCTGCGCCATCTCCCCACCCTAATAATTCATTTTTATAGAAAGCAAGACATATACTGTCTTGTTCCATCCCTTTTAGAATATACAGCAATCCCTTCACAGAATCAGTATTTATGGTATTTCTAACATGAATTATGGATGTCTTTTGTATATTGACATCTTTTTGATATCAATTTTCTCATCTTTACTGTGAATGTTTTATACTATACATTGATCTTTGGGGCTTTTTTAGGTTCTAATAAAATCTGTATAAGAGGTTTTTTTTTTTTTTTTTCCCCAAATGACAATCAAAATTTAATGCAGATCATACTTCTAGTATTTTAGGTTTATCTACCTACCTGTGATATATTCCTAGTTTCTTAGTTTTCTCAATTTATTTTTATTTTATTTTATTTTTTTGGAAATACCTTATTTCTCCATCTATTTTTTAATTTTTTAAGTGTTTGGTACAGGGCCTAACTATGCATCTTGGACTCACAGTGATCCTCCTGTTTTCAGCCTCCCCAGTGCTAGGATCACAGGCATGTGCCATCACGCCAGATCTTGGTGGCCAGCTCAGTGCACCTGGGGCAGGGCCAGCACAGCTTGTGGGGTCGCGGATAGAACTGCAGTCCCTGTGCTTGCCTATGTCCCTGATCTGAATTTATTTTTCCATCTTTGTTACTCTCCTCCCTTTCCTAGACTTATTACAAACATATTCTGTAATTTCAGTTGTAGAAAGACTCAGAATATGGTGCTGAGCTTGGATTTAGATAAATCAGTTGCATTTGAAGCTTACATTAACTGTAGTTTCACAAAGTCCTTGACCCTGTGGTGCTGGGCACTGTGCTGCCTCATTCCTCACACCTGCGGCCAGCACCCCTGTGGCTATGCTGAGCGATGTGCAGCAGAGAGAGTGGCATCCACGGGCATGTGGCCTCCGGGCTGCTGGCCACAGTGCATGCCTGGATGTCAGGGCTGGCATGACGGCCTGGAAGAGGCCACTGACTGTGTCTCACCTCTTTGACCTCATCTGGAGGATAGTGAGAAGGCTGCAGTAGGTAAACATTGGAGCAGCTAATACCGGCCACTTAATGTCACTAACGCATGTTCTAGGATGTCAAAGACCATATTCAAGCTGTGCTTTGCTTGTAATACAAGCCTACACTAATCCAATCATGGGTATAGAATAAATTCTTAGTTCCACTTTGAGTGTTTCAGTTGGCATGTGGAGGTATAGGAAAACGTACTGAACTGTTTGTACATTTTTGTTTTACTTTGAATTTATAAAGATGTATATAGTTTTTAAATGAAACATTGAATACTGCATGGTGAATTATTTTACCATACTGGGATTTGTATTCATTTAGGAGACTGTAGCTATAAATTGTATGTCTTTTTATCCTAAAGAATGTGTGTGAACTGGATATTGTAGTTTTTTAAAACATTTTTTAATGCATTACAACTGTGCTCTTTGGCTCATGGCATTTGTAGTGGGTCCTGATAGAAAAAAGGTAAGCATCCTCATACCAGGGTGTGGCACAAGTGTTCCTGGGGAGGCACAGAGTCTACAGCAAGTACTTTTCTAAATGCCTCTGATCAGAATAAAGCAGAAAAAAGAAAGCAACCATCCGATGGAGACCTCGCAGGATCCAGGAGACCTGAGTCTACAGCAGGATTCCAGATTCCCTCTATTTTTCTGATTCTCACTTACGTGGACATGAGAACCATTAGGGATTCATTGGGAGCTCATTGTTGGCCCCTCCTCCACATTTTCTGACTCAGTGAAGCTCGAGAAGTTTCATTTCTAGCGAGTTCCCCTGTAAGGTTGGATCTACTGGTCTAGGCACTAGAGTTTGAGAACCATTAATGGCTTTGCTGTTAGATGCTAACATTATGTTAGTCATCTATTTTTATTTACCTTTAAAGTAAATAGTGGAGGGGCTGTGGAAATGGTTCAGTGGTCTGAGTGCCTGCCTGGCAAGCGCAAGGACCCGAGTTTGATCCATGGTACTGTGTGCTGTGCTGGCCCCAGAATGCGGGATACTCCGTGCCAGTCTTGAAACCATGCATGGTGGCACATGCCTGTAATCCCAGTGCTGAGGAAGCTGAGACAGGAGGATCACTACAAGTCTGAACCATGTAGCAAGACCCTGTAACAAGTGTATAATAAAATAAAAATTAAAGTGTTGGAGAACTGACAGTTACCCAGTGCTGATATGACATATATTCTAAGTACTATGCACATTATGCTGTTAGTATTTGTAATATCCTTTGTGGTTATGTGTTTCTCTGCTGCCAATGAGGAAATAGAGGCATAAAGAAATTAATTGACTTCAGGGTCACTAAGGAGGTAGTGGAGCTGAGATTTAAACTGCTAAGCTGTTGATAACCATTAAGTTAAAACAGAAGTAGCAGTAATGTCTTTTTTTCTTTTTCTTAATATATTTAGTACAGATTCTACAGGGTCTCACCACATAGGTCAGACTCATGGTGATCCTCCTGTTTCCGCCTCCCAAGCTCTGGGCTTGCAGGTGTGCACCATCATGCCCAGTCTCAGTTGCTGTCTCGGCATGCCCCGGGGTGGGGGAGGGACCAGCATGGTATGCTGTATAGTGATAATACTGCTAGGGTTTTGATTATTATATGAGATTGACTGTAGGAGAGAAACTATGGACTCTTTGCTTTATTTTTTGTCTTATTTAGGTGTCTTTGCCTTATATTTATTTCCTACATAAGATGCGGTTTCATCTACCAGTTACTAAGTTCTTCGGTACTTTAAAACTTGATGAAAAGTGACTTTCTGCAGGGGAGGCTGTTACCCAAGTTGTGGTTTAACAGTTGCTCTATAAAAGTGTGCTTAATATATTTATTAATTTGTACAAATTAAAATGAAAGCATTACCATTTTCTCTCATGATATTTAATTAGCCAGTGCTTTTTTAAAAAAAAGATGCAAAAATCATGGATTATAAAAATCAAAGAATTGTAAAGTGGACTTCATTACAACTCAAACTTTTGTTGCTTCAGACAACAAAAGGAGAAAAGTCAGAGACCATAGCCCTGGAGAAAACATTTGTAAAGCATATATCTGGTTAAAGGCTTAAGGACAGAATACATAAAGAACACTTGGACAGCTCACTTGCAATAGGGGCAAAGTTTTGTGTAGACACAACATAACAAAATGCATGGCCCCTAAGCACATGGAATGGTGCTTACCATTACTGCTGCCAGGGAAATGGGTCGTGCTACTGCACGCAGTGTGCTAAAAATTCAGACTATATCAAGTGTTGGTGGCAGTGAGGAGGAAGTGGAACCCTCATTCTTTATTGATAATGTAGACTGGAAGATGGCATGGTAGTACTATTAGTGCTGTATCTATGAGGTGAAAAGAAATTGGCCATGTAACTCAGAAATCCAGCTCTTTGGTGTTTATCAGAGAAAAATAATACAATGTCCTTGTAGATTTTTATGTGAATATTCATAGCACTGTTATTCATGAGACCCAACTTGACACAGTTTAGTCGTGGTATATCTGTAGTGTAGAATACTACCCAGTGGTAAAAGAACAAAATTATGATACAGGAGAACATGTGTTGAATTTTAATGTTTTTTAGGGGGTACTGGAAACTGAACTCTGGACCTTGTGCACACCAGACAGGTGCTTGAGCCACTGAGCTGTATCCCTGGCCCCTACATGTAGAATTTTAATGAAATTTTTAAAAAGTATGACAAAGGAAAGAAGTTATAATGAAAAGCTTATGCACTGTTTTTAGTCATTAAGTAAAATTCTATAGGATATACAAATGAAGGACCATTTTGTATCTGTATATACAAAATAGGGAAGACATACAGCTACTTTCTCTTAATTCAGTGAGAAGAAAGATTTGCACCAATAGTGTTTGGACAGGATATAATGTCTGTATCTTGTACTATGAATAACCACTAAGAAAACAACAATATGCAATGTATTAATTATTGAAACTGTCCTACTAATTGGTTTTGAAACTGTCTCATTGCTATTTGTTTCTCAATAAAATTAATAAAATGTTACAAAAAAGAAAGGGAGAAAATCAGCAGTTTCTGCTCTTGGGATTTGTTGGCAATGTCAACTTCGAAAGATGGCCATGCAACATCTCAGGGTTGGCATTATGTCTTGAATGAGGTGGCAGTTACGAGATTGTCTGAGATGGTAGGGATTTCTCAAACTATCCAACTGGAAAAAGGGACTTTTATAACATTTCTAATTCAAAATTTTGTAACACTTGTTTTCAAAATTATAAAACGTACTTAAAGTTGAAAACATGTAAAGTCATGTAGCCCTGCCAGTTCCACTGCTTCTACTAATGCAGCGTTCCTCAGGAATTTTAAGCATAGTAAAGGATTACTTTTCTAAGCATTTTATACTTCCATTCTGTTACTAGAGAATTAGGAAGAGGTTAGTTTTTTTTCTGTCTTTTTAATGAGTAGCATGTATTCAACTTGTGCACTGTTTGTCTCCTTTTCTGAGAGGACTGTCTCCACTTACTACTGAAAGACCAGATGGGTTTATGGCAGACACTTTCTGTTAGGCCCAGAAAGCCCGTACCGTCTAAAGTTAGTGAAGATCGCACCATTCGTATGTGCTTAGAAAGGCCTCTCTCGGCTGGCTCCCCGGTGAGCAGGCATGCGGCTCCCTGTCTCGCAGCCCTGCGGCTCCCTGTCTCGCAGCCCTGCAGGGAGGGCGACTTGAAGTGACCCCACGGCTGGAGGGCCGCGTGGGCGGCGCCTCGGCTGCGCTTCTCTGTGACATTTCTTAGGGTTTTCAAGGCCAATAACAAAGAATGTTCTAGATGTTTATTTGAAAAGTGCTTGACCATGGCTAGATTATTTATTCACTTGCATACTATTAACATATTCATGAGCTGAAAGCTATGTCATACACATATTCAGATCAGCTTTAGCATATTTAGGCTTTTTCTTTCAACGTATTGCCTAATAAAGCATAATCGTTTATATTGTTGTATTTTAACTTTTAAAGTTGATTTCTAAGGAAGATGGTAACAGATAGTGATGCTTCCTTTTAGAGACTATCTAAATTTATGGATAATTTCTAAGAAGAATCTTGAAATTGAATTAAAAATCCTTCTAATTTAACAAAATGGAAAACGCTTGTATGGTTCGTACTGGGGCAAGCTCACTCTAACGCTGTCAAGCCATTGTAGAGGAGTCTGTTTTAGTGGCTGCTGTTTCCTCAGCGTTGGGATCCTATGAGCTCTGTATTTGCTTCAGGTCTTATGTTTTAGCCCTCTAATTCTCAGTAGTGTTTCCGGCTCCTCTCACACGAAAGCCCATCACATCTTCTCACGGTTTCTGAGATGCATTTGCTTCTGCAGCTGGTGAAGGGGAGGTGTGTCAGCTATGCTAGCCTGTGCGTGTTTTGAATTCAGGTTCTCATTCTCTGATTATACAATGTTAACAAGGTGTGAGCTGTGTCCCTAAACTGACTGTAAAAGAAAATGACATTTTAAAAAGGTGGGACACTCTCATCATTAACCTATTTTTGAGTCTTCAGCGTACAAATATTATACCAGATATTGTGAGGAAAGACCTAATAGCTGGAGCTAAACAAGTTCACATTGCATTCTGGTGCTATATGCAGATGGTTTCTTTTAATGCTGCAACAACCATGTGACGGAGCCTTTGTTACATACGTGTGTTTACATGTACAGCATATGCACATGGGCCAATTTTTAAGATTTAAGAAAACTGCTGCTTTAGGAAGTTATAAATTGGTAGGGCTGAGATCAAAATTCAGACCACAGACATGCTGTTCTTAACTCTTGCAGTTAACATCCAGAACTTAGCTTATCTGTACAGTGAGGATAACAAACCAGCTTCTGGCATAGATTAAAGAAAGCAAGACCTTAAAAGCCTTGGTTACTTGTAGTAAGTACTTAATGGTAGTAATTAATTTGGCTGCCCTTGGGGAAGAGGTTCTGGGGATTAAAGAATGGTTATGAAGTTTTTAGCACAGGGCAGAGCGTTTGTCTCTGAGCAGAGCAGACTCCAAGAATCTTCTTTCAGATGGGACTTGAACACTGACAGTTTTTATGTAGAGAGATCAGTGCGTGGGGAGGCTCGGAATGGAGATAATGGAATGCATGTACAAGGATACTGACGTGGGCTCCTGATGTGGCACTGAGGACCGCGCACCAGCTTGCATGCACCTCAGTCTCCATGGAGCACTGCAGGTCTGCTCGTCTCCACCCAGCATCAAGCCAGTTCCACACTTGCCAGAATTTCTGATGGCATTAAGCACTGGTTTCAGGCCTGCCTGCATTTCAACCTAGTACCCTGGCCAGTTGGAGTCCCTACCTTGTACCTGGCGCCTTCTCTGGGCCACCTACATCAGTCCTGGGGTGACAAGTTTCAACTGAGGGTGCCAGGCCTGCATGAGCCTCTGCCCTGCACACTGAGCTGGTCCCACAGCCTGTGTAGCTTCTGTCTGCATCCAGTGTGGGTCCTAGGCCTGCACATCTGTGCCAGGCACCTCTGGCCTTCTGGAGTCTCTACCCCCTCATCACCCCATATGATCCCTGAATTGATTTAAGTCTCTGGCACCCTGCCCAGGCCCCAGGTCCACATTGTTCTTACGGCCTGTCTAAGTCTCTCCCCACCCAGAGTTTTGCATTGGACCCACATGCAGAGGACCCCTCATCTGGCCCAAAGTACTGGGTATCTCCTGAGTTTCTTCAGATACAGGTAGCAGGCCTCTAAGAGAAGCTTAAAGATGAGGTGAAGTAACTTGATAGGTTCAAAGAAGAAATGATGCAAAGAACTTAGGGAATTATAGCTCAAAAGGGCCAGTATAGTGGTAGAGGAAATAAGTAAAAACTTGGAAGAGCTGACTGAATGGTTCAAAACATTAGTGACAGCTCTGGCAAAAATAGAGACTCGGTGAACAGATAATGTAACTAAAAAATTGTATGGAATTCGTAGACTGCAGAAATAAGCTTTGGGATGATGGCATCTGAAAAGGAGAATAGGATGAAGAGCTCAGAGGAGCCACCAGGAAAAAGAGGGGGGGAGGGAGAGAGAGCACTTGTGGGGTATCTTAACACCCTACTTTTGCCAAGAGCCAGACATGAAGGTCTGTGGAGCAGGACAGAGGATGAAGAAACATCCCCAGATATGTGCAGGTATTTCATGTTGGGCCGAAGGGCCAAAAGCGTATGTTGGATACAGATAGCCCACCCAGTAGATGTGCTGGGAAAACTGTGGCTCTCTGCAGAGGATTGAAACTGCACCCATATCTCTCACCATGCTATAAATTAAACTCAAAATAGATCAAAGATATAAAAACAAAGATATTGAAACAGAACATTGAACCTACTGGAAGATAAGATAGAGGAAACACCTGAAGTCATAGGGGTAGGAAAGGATTTTCTAAACAGGAAATAACAAAAATAAACAAATGGTATTACATGAAAAAAGCCTCTTTCCAGCAAGGAAATCAGTTAGTAAAGAGAAAACCTACTGAATGGGAAAATGTTTGCTGCTATTCCTTAAGTAGAGGATGAGCATCTAGATTATGTAAAGAATTAAAACAAGCCCACACAAAATAAAAGACTCATTGAATGACTGGGCAGATGAAATGAAGACGCACTTCTCAGAAGCACAGATGATTAGCACACACATGAAAAAATGTTCAACATCTCCAGCTGTCACAGAAATGTCAATTAAAACAACTCTAAGATTGCATCATACAGGAGAAAGAAAGGCTGTCACCAAGAAGTAGAAATAAGGAGTGGCAGCATGGCTACAGCAAAAGCAGACACACCTCCTACCATCATGGTGGGATGGAGACTGTGCCGACTGCTGTGGAGATCAGGCGGGGATTTCTCAGCCCGTATGGCCCAGGGCTTCCCCAGAGACTAGAGACGACACCCTACAGCAGCACGTGTATGTGTGTGTGTGTGTAGCAGCACAGCACCCTCAGAGCGGAGTGCGGGGAGCAGCCTGTGTGTCCATGCACAGCTGAGCAGAGGAAGGCCATGTGGGACCTGTGGATAATGGGGTGCTGCTTGGCTGGAAGGAAGAATGAGCTTGAGAGCCTTGTAGGAAGATGAGTGCACCTGGAAAACACAGTGTGGGGTGAACTAAATCACTCACAAGCTTACATACCATATAGTATCTCCTATACGAAGTAGGACAAAATACTGGGGGGGAGCATAGTAGAGGACGAATAGAAGGACAACAGGAAAAGCCCAGGAGTCTGAAGACAAGGGGAGAGGGAGAGAGGAGAGAGAGAAGCAAGCAGAATCAAGATATGCCATGTAAGGACTGGCCAAACAGCTCAGCAGACGAAGTGCTTGCTGAGGCAAGCGCAGACACCGCAGTTTAATCCCTGAACCACCTGCTGCTCTGGCCCTGCTGCCAGGCATATTGAGCCGGCCACAGAGACCCAGGGTGGTGCACGCCTGTAAGCCAGCACCGGATTGCTGCGAGTCTGAGCTGTGCAGTGAGACCCTGAACCAAATTATTAAAAAAATATATGCCATACAGAGGGGTCTGATAATCCTACCAACTGTAAACCTTGTATGTCCCAAATATGAGCTAAGGATAATAACAGGAATAACAATAGGGAAAGGGATTTAGGGTAAGGTGCAAGGAGGTGGGGAGGGGATTAACAAAAAGCTAATATGCGCATGTTCCTACACTCAAAGATGAATGTAAATTTCACATACTGCAACACATACTTAGAAAACATATCCAGCGATCATTTTTGGATTGAAAATAATGGATGTTTTTGGTATTCTCAGTAAGAGAGTGTAACTCTTTTTTTCATAGAGAAGCCTAACTACTTTTTCTTGTCTGCCTGAAATTTGGACTCATAAGTATTTCAAACCAATTTGGTAGACATCTGTTGTAACAGAGAGACAGGAAGAAATAAAATAATAGCAAACAGTTTTGACAGGTTTGTGCTGAATGATATTTAATATATCCAGATGTTCTACTTAGAAACAAACGTGGAGTGACTCATATTTTGTTCTAAAAGAAAAAAAAACTTCATAACTACCAGTTTTTTATTTAGTGCCCCCTGTTTCTTTTATACTGACAAAGATTTTCCCCAGAATAAAGTTGATGCAGTACCAAATTTGATTAGAGCTCTGAGCAAAGCCAACAGTCGAGATGTTGTGTTCACTCAGATTCTTATGTTATACATCGACATAAACCTAAATGGACTTTCTAGAGTTTTATTTAAACTAGAACTAGATGACACCCTTGTAACAGTTTGAAATAACACAAAAGGAGCATAAAGTGAGGTGTGTTCCTCAGATTTTAATCATCATTTTACCTTTACAAATTCCTTGGTGAGTATTTCATGTAATAATTAGTTGATTTTTTTTCTGGACAACCCAGGCATTCTCTTGAAATATCATGGTGAAAGGGTAAAATGAGGGTGCACTGACTGTGGGTACTGTACCCACCCTGGGGCAGGTAGCTTGCATTAGGATGTGAGGAGGGAAAGAGGCTGGTAGATGCCTCAGCTGTTGCCCCTCCTTTGCTCTTTGCTGTAGCTGTGAAAGGCCACCCTCTGCCATGTGCCCCTCTGCCTCGGAGCCAGCTGAGTACGGATGGACTGAAAGCTCCAGTAGCTGTGAGCTAAATAAAGCTTTCCTTCCTTCATTTTGGGTGTTGGGTAGTTTGCCCCAACAATGAAAGAAGAGTAACTGAGTTAATTTTTAAAAACAATTTCAAACTTGTTGATGTTACTACTAATATTTGATTTTGGATTGATTGGTGCAACTTTGAAAATAAGAGTCTTATTAAATACTAACAACAGCTTAGTATTTTAAGCCAGATAGACTGTATCTATGTCAGAAGTCTGTGTTTGAATGCTTTTTGTTTTTCCACCACCGTTCACTCAAAACAGCCACCACCACAGCGGTCTCTGCGCTCTGCTGGTGTGGAAGGCTAACTTCTGAAAACCCCTTGTTCTTTGAAGTTCCTGGAAGGAGTTTTCCAGTTCACAAGTGAAGAGCTTTGGTTTGGATTTGGGTGTTCTAGAGAATAAGAGGGCTTTACTTTCTGGTATAGAAAATTGCTCTTGATAGACATCTGAGTAGGATTTCTGGAGCTGCTTTGGTTTTATTTTCTTTGCTGGAGAACTTGGCATCTGTTATAACTTACTCCCATGAGGCTGGCAGAGGTTCTTGAGCTCCATATATTCTTTGGTATTTAAATTCTCAAGGACTGTTGTGGAGGCAAAACGAAGGAGCAGATGAAGTAGCCGCAGTATCAGCTCCTGACTCTATCTGGACTCTGCATACTTTCTATAGAGGTGTGAAAGGCCAAAGGAACATTCAGAACCTCTTGGATTTGCTGTGAGGAACATTACCAAGCTGGCTGCTAATAACTCACCAAAGTCTGATTTTCCTTGGAACACAGGATGGGATTGGAAAATGCCTGAGCCATCAGTGTCTGGGTGCCAAAACCACCATGCATTGGTGTCTCTTTGCCATCATCCTCATGAACAGATGTAACTTTTACTTTCAGGAGAAAGGAGGAGGCAACAAATCTGAAGTGTTTCAGCCATCATTTTCTCTTTCTGTAAACAACCTGATACAATGAGAAGAGCACAGGAAGTTGAAATTAAACATAGCATAGGAAGTGGCTCTTTCACATACCCATCATAATTTGCTTTTGTTTTAAGCACATCTTTTAAAAATCTTAATTCTGTAGGCTGCTTCAGATCCAGCCAGGTGAGCTAGTGTCCCCAAGCTTTGTGGCGGATGGTATCCAGTGAGGAAGTCCTTTTGACTTGCTATCAAAGACAGCAACTTCCTGCATGCTGACACTGTGTATTATGGACTATGCATTCATAGTTGGCAAGCTGGCTGGCTAGCTTCTTCCAAGAAGTCTAGCTCAAAGGTCAATATGATGATTATGCTGGCCTTGGACAGGTGTCTTTGGTGGGTGAGACAGTGGCCAGCACCTGACTAGTACCGATCTGTGGTTCTTAAGCCATGTGCCAGAATTCATGCCTGACCTCCCAGGGATGTACCCTTATGAAGTACCTGCCAGGTGAGCCTTCCCTTCTAGGAAGTTAATAGCATGCCTTCGGTCTCTGGACTTCCTTGGATGTGGTTTCAGGTCCAGGAACCAGCAAGTCTGTGCAGGTGACAGTTGTCTTCAAAGTCTTTCTGATACCATTTTCACTTCATATCTCCAGTAACAGGCTTTTTCAATGTCTGGGATTTTTTTAACAGCTGGACTACTTATTTTTGAGCCACTTCAGAGCGGAAGTTTTGACGGTGCCTACGCAGCCCAGGCAGCCGGTGCCCAGCTTCTGGTGCTGTGAAGCAGTCTGCATAACTCTGAAACCGTGGTGCTTCTGCCGTGGCGTTCTGGCCCCAAAGCTCCGTGGTTGTGTTTGGCAGCTCAGGCCCGTTACTACCCGGGCCCCACCTGCAGGCCCACGGCCAGCTGGCAGCTGCGGCTGCAAAGCCCAGCACAGATCCTGCAGGAGGCACTTGCAGTTGGAATATGAACATTTTCTCCTTGAAAATTTTACAGTCTTTGTTTGGTTCATTCTTAGGTGTATTGTGCTGCTTTTATTGTCTACCTGACTACTGCAGCATAGAAAAATTCTGTTGGTTTTATAACTTGTAACTCTATGGAGCTCTCCTATCAGTTTTCCAAGATTTCAATAGTTTTATGCCTTTGCTTTACTTTTTAGCAGTCCATGGATGAGGAGCTTCTCGGGTTTTGTCTATATAAAGGAGTTTTTGACATTGTTTTGAAAGTTTATTTATTGCCAGGTAAAGAAGTTTAAGGTGGTGACTTTTCCTTTTGGCATTTTAATTATGTCATTTTTGTCTTTCTTGTATTAGCTCATCTTTAATATTTAACTTGTTTGAAATTTGTATTGTTTCCCTACTCATCATACAATAGTCATTTTTCTATTTTTAAGCTATTTAGAGTTTGCTTCATCTTGTAGTGTGAGGCAAGGGGCTTCACCAAATCCTAAAGGTTCATTCTGAATCGTGTTCATTCACACTCTTGTATGTCTATCTGTTTTTCCATCTCACCTGCTCATCTTCCCTCCTTTCCTCCTTCCATCTTTTCTGGGGATGTTCCATGTTATTAGCATTTATAAAACATGGCTTGTTGGTTTATTACTGAGTTCGATTGATTGGTTTTCTCCTGATTCACTGATTTCTGCCTACATTTTTATTTTCTGTCCTCATTTCAAGCTTCATTCTCTTAGTTTTTCTCTCCTTAACCTAATTAGTTAAGTTGTTGGAAAATCTTTATTTTTTTTGTGAAATGTTTTAAACTCAGAGTTTTTCACTATTTATATTCATCTATCCCATAATTTTTTTTTTTTTTTTTTTTTTTTTGCAGAACCAGGGATTGAACTCAGGTCCTTGCGCTTGCCAGGGAAGTGCTTATTCCACTGAGCCATCTCCCTGGCCCCTATCCCATAAATGTTAGCATGAATTCTTCTTTTCTCATTGTAGTTAAAAGATTTTGTAGTTTCACTTAACTATTTTTATTTTAAATAGTTATCCTATGATTTGCACATATATGTGTATAAAATAGGAGATATGAGATCACTTCTAGTTATTTAATTCTATAATTATTATATAATAAGACCATAATCTGATTGATTTTAATATTATTTTGGCATTTCCATTTTGGTATATGAGTGATAAAGTTCTGTGAAAATTTCATGCATGTTTAGAAGATAAAATAATCTGTGCTTTTAAAGTTCTAAAGAAACACATAGTCTATGATACATTATTAGCAATAATGTTTTTGTTTTCCATTTCTGTGTAGTGTATATTATATAGTAAACATTTATTTAAATTTCCCTCGGTTGATAAGGGGAATATACTAAATTAAATTATCCAATGAAAGCAGTTGATTTTTTATTTTAGTATATTGTTACTTGTTTATATATTTTTTGGTACTGTACTTAGATGCTCTGTGTTGTTTTCGCTGAACACAGTTTCCTTTGCAAGTACACAAATGCTCTGCTTTTTTTTTTTTTTTGGTGGTACTCGGGATTGAAGTCAGGCCCTTGAGCCTACCAGGGAAGCGCTTATTCCACTGAGCCAGCTCCCCTGCCCATGCTCCGTCCTTTATGATGTTTTGAGTTTAAGTTCTTCTGTGTCTGAGAGTGGACTTGGTCTGTTATTTAGTCCTTCTCTGACATAATTTCCATTTTAGGTTGATTGCTTGAGTCATAGTTTTTAAAAGATGCTGTCTGAGAGTGCCCATTGGCCTCTCATTTTATGCATGTACCCTGGTCATGGGCACTATTTTGCCACCTAATATTGTGTTTTCTGTTCATTGTGCTTGCTCACTCGCTTTATTTAGTCCCCTCCCCTGCCCTCCCCACCCTTCCCTCCCTCCTCCTTTCTCTTTCCCTTTCCTGTATTTGTACAGAAGCTCTTTAAGTTAGATGAGTTCCTTCACTCTCTGTTCTCCCCATTCAGTTCTGGAAGACCCTGGATTGCTATTTCTTCAGTGTTTTTCCCCACTTCTGTATTCTGCTTTATTTTTCTGAGATCTAATTTCTTTGCTTCAGGAACTTCCACATCTTATTCTGTGCCTCATTTTCCCTTCCTCTAGATGCTTTTTGGAGGACAACTTGGGTTTTTCAGACTCTGTGTGGGCAGTTTCAGCTGCTCTCTTTCACTGAGAGAACTTGTGCTCCCTAGATCCAATGCTAGATGGCTTAGTATTTGCTCCTGAGGTGGGAATGTGTCTCCTCCTCAGGTCAGGCTTTGCAGTGAGGAGAGGTGTGTGTAGGGCTAAGGAGGCCACCAGGGCCCTTGCTTCACTGAGATGTGTATAAGAGAGCACGGTCAGCTTCTCTTCACTTTCCACCCGCCCAAAGCCCCTGCTCCCAGGATGCGTCTCTCAGATAGAGAAAACCTGCACAGCATAGGTCAATCCTTTTTCTTTTTTTCTTCTTCTTTTCTTTTGGTACTCAGAATCAAACTCGGGACCTTGCGCTTGCCAGGCAGTCACTTGTGCCACCGAGCTGTCTCCTTGGCCCCTACATAAGGCATTAGCCAGCTGAATTGACTGTGTTCAAAGTAATAAAAAAAGGAATATGGTCACATGGTAATCAGGCTCTTCTGGAAAGCATGTTTTCATATTACATTTTCTCAGTGGTGACAGAGGTACAGGACAGAGATGTCATTGGTGACAGACACTGAGTAGGTTTACTCTAAGTGAGAAGTTACCCCCCTCCCTAAAGTAATATTCGTATGATACCCTTGGGAAACCTATATGAATTGAGTGTTTATAGCACGATAAAAGAGGAAGAAAGGAAGCTCCTCAGTGTACGTAGCTGAGTCCTGTTTCGTCTTGTCCTCCACGTTAGCTCCTCAGTGTACATAGCTGAGTCCTGTTTCGTCTTGTCCTCCACGTTAGGCGACCCCTTTTCCAGGAGGCTGTGCAGCAGAGAGGCCGGCTGTATCACCAGCACTGCACATCTGGGGCCGCAGTCGTGCGTCGGGCAGGCTGGCAGAGGCATTGTGCTCATGTGCAGTCATGTGGAGGGCCAAGAAAGGCCCCGTGAAGAAATGTTGTGTTGCCCTGAAGATCTTCCCTGGAAGGGGAGCCTAGAGGCGAGAGAATCTCGGGCTGCTGGTGGTTGAGCGGGGCAGAGAAGAGGAGGGAAGTTTCTCCTGCTGAGCATCAAAAGGTGCATGCACAGGAGGCTGCTATGGAAGTGTGCGCTCTGTGTTGCAGGATGGTAGAAAATGCCACGATGGCACCTCGAAGGCATTTTTAGCGCCGAGGAAGCCCCCCGCTGAGCAGTGCACTCCCTCTCAGGTCTCCTGCATCACGGCCCCGTACCCCAGACTCCGGTTCTGTCCTGCCTCCACTTCTGTAGCTCTCTTCTAGGAGGTGTGAACAGGACCACATGCGGAGTGGCAGGCCTGCTCCAGCAGGAGATAACCGCCCAGAAGGCTTCGCTGTGCTCTGGCCACCACTTTGGCCCCCTAGGGTCCCCGCTGCTCTGCTCATCAGTCCTTCCTGCATCTCGGCTCATGCCTCACTTGTGACGGCTCCTTGACGTAGTGATTGCAGCACCCGGAAGTGTCTCGTGCTGCTGCCCTCAGGAGCTGCACTCTCAGAGGGAACGAGCCGTTCCCTGTCTCCAGTGGTCAGCAAAGCTTTTTTAATCAAATGAAGGCATAATCATTCATTGAGAATGTAGCAGTGGACAGGAATGTTGCCTTTTTGACTGGACCACTGAGCCTTTGATTTATTTATAGAAGCTGGTGCCTGAGCCAGCATGGTTGTCAGTGATGCTAATCCTGGGTCACAGAGTAGGGCCAACACAGGTAGAATTTAGGAGCAGAAATAATTTAAGTTATGCCTGAGAATCTCACAAGAGGAAATTAGATGCTCAGCATGGAAGTAAAGCGGCGGGCACATTAATTTAATCATCGCTGTATCAACCTGTGCCAGTGTGAACAATAACTAGAATAGAAGATCATTATTACATGACTAATGGTACCCTACTGCAGGGTACCACAAGACTAGAGTACTTAGAAGGAATGGAGTAATGGTGCAAAGAGACAAACAACTGGCCTTTGTAGCCGGGATGCATCCTACTTAAACTGCAGTGTAGTGACAGCTGTCCCAGTCATGGAGGTTGGACAGGAGCTCAGCAGAGGGCAGGTGGGCCCTGGTGATGGTGTGGGTCCGTAGCTTGCAGGTGTTCACACACCTACCAGTCCTTTGCTACACTGTGAGAGTCTCTTAGCAGGGGCAGGTGACAGGGAAGAATGTGACAGGCACGTGCTTTACTTGCCTGTGAACACGCTCTAGAAACTTAGCAGGCTTCAGGCAAGGGCCCAGGGATGGACAACTGAAAGAAAAAGCCAGTCCAACAAGTCTCACGACTGTTACTTCATATAGATCAAAGGTCATTTCATTGCCTTGATTTTCTCAGGTCACTTGGTAACTCCTGTGCCCCAGAGCCATAGGATGATGACAATAGGGGTCCAGGTCTTTCCTTCTGCCCGCCCCCCCAGCCCATCCTTCAGTAGGGGCATGGGATTTTACTTGCTTCCTCACAGTGCCACCCTGGTCCCACAGCTTGGGAAGTGGTGACGCAAACTATGTCCTTTCTAACAAAATACCCAATGGCATAGCTTGCTACTTGTTTACAATGTGTTTTATGTTCCTTGTAAGATAGTCTGAATAGTCCGAATTATCAGAAGTGATTTAAGGATCAACTTCCCTTTGAGGCTTTAGTGATTGAGATGTTTAAGAAAAGGAGTCACAATAGTATTTATGTAAATGCATCACTTGAAACAGTGATGAGCCGTGACCAGGTGCTTCTTCCGTTCCATGCTCTGGCTGCTGTGCTTCGCTGCGTCTCACCTCCCCTGCTGGTCTGTGCTGGTCCTGCAGCTCCGAGTTTTAGTTCTGAGCTCATTGAACTTCACAGATGTGACGTTCTGTGGCTGCCACATGCGGTCCTGTTGATTGCTTTCTTCCGCAACTTCATTCTGCAGTTCTCCTCGGCCTGTAGTGCCCCATGAGGGGGCCAGGGTGGATCCTGGCACCTTTCACAGAAATCTACGTTCCCAGATCCTGCAGAAAAGTATTTTTAAAGCCCAACTGGGCAGATTTAAGTTTGAATTGGACTTGTGGTGGCTGGCTTATTGCTAAATTGTCAGCTTTATTTAGTGTTGAAATTTTCTTTGAAAAAAAAAGTAAGAAAATGTATAAATAAGCCCCTTCGTCCTCTGTGTGTGTTGGGTTCTAAAGACCCCTGTATTCTAATTCAGTTTGATCTCAATGCTATGAAAAAAAATCTATGTATGCTCTGAACATGGTTAAAAGCAGACGTAACCAACATGCAAGGCTTTACCTTGCTTCAGAGTATTTTCAGATTATAACCTCAGCTCCACTTTGGAGGCAGAGAACTCTGACAGAAATGGCTTTGGGGAGGCATTAGCCTTAATCTCCTGGACTTCCCAGTGCTAAGGAAACTTCATTCTAATTACGATAATTTTATGACAGTTTTCTTTCCTTCGTGATACGTGCTTATACTTTAAGGGGAGAAAACAGGCTAGAAAATGTTGGTGACAAAATTTCTAGTTTCAAATAAAAGGTATAACTGTCTCAAAGATAAGTTTAAATGCATGTTCTTTGGATACTCAGTTCCTGTATCCACCCGAAAGTTTTAGTCCCATGACTTGTCATCATTAGCCTTGTTTTCTTATAAGAAACATTGGTTTGCTACTAATGGAGTGCCAGGTGGTCTTCAGGCACTGGGGTTTTTCTTTGAAATCCCAAACTTTTGTTTTTCTTTTTCTTTCAAAAATGGAAGGATTGGTAAACCTCAGTGATAGTGGAACAGAGAGCACAGGGTGTGTGTGGTTAGTGCACGTGGAGGGTTGCCGGGGATGTGCTGCTGCCACGTGAGAAGACGCCACAGGGAGACAAATGTGGAAGCAAAGACTTTTATACATAAGGAGCTATTGGTATTTTCCTGGTATTTTTGTTTTTGATATTGAAAGTTTTGATGCTAATAAACCCTTATTAAGTATTAAAGATGCAATATTTTATATTTGTGGAAATTTTCCTGTTAGCTCATGTTTAATATAATACAACTCAAAATTAAAGTTGATAATTCACCAGTAGAAATGTTCTAAAGAATACATGTCGGTTCAATGCACCCGTGGCTGTTACCCTTTGGCTCCAAAGTGTGTGCTGTGCCCCACTTCATGTCTAATGTGTTCATGCTATCATCAGAGAAAATGCTCTAACTTCACTCTTAAATTGGTTGGGCTTTCTGGCCGACATGTGGTGTGCTTTGGCCAGCACCTGCTTAGCCAAAAATGCTTTCTGTTCCTGCTGTGTGGTATGCTCTGGGGGCCTAGCAGCTCTACGTGCTTGAGGCAGTTTTCAGTTCTTCTTTCTCAGCCCATTCCTGGTAGCAGTGCTATGAGCAGCTCTGGGGAAGCAGGATAGTTAATGTTCATGAAGACGTGATGTTTTCACAATGTGCTTGACCTCGTGTTCCCTCAGAGTGGTCACCTCGTGTGGCCTAGAGAAGAATTCATGTGAAGGTAAAGTCGCACCTTCTGATGGTTGGAGGTGTCTGGGCAGGTCATGTGTACCTGTAACCTGAGCATGTGGAAGGCTGAAGCAGGGGAGTGCAAGTTGAAGGTCAGCATGGGTGATGTAGGGAGAACCTGTCTCCATATTTTTTTCAAAAATTCCTCTTATTTTATTATGATGAAATCATTTGGTTTGTTGTACTTGGTTTATCTCAGATTTGCTTTGCTGGGCTCATTTGTAGCTCATTCTCTTTATTTTATTTTTTATTTTATTATTATCATTATTATTTTTAGTGGTACCAAGGATTGAACTCAGGACCTTGTACTTGCCAGGCAAGCATTTATTCTACTGAGCCATCTCCCTGGCCCTCTCATTCTCTTTATTTTAAAATAATCTCAAGCTTGTGGAAAAGTTGCAAGTATAGTACAAAACATTTAAAAAATAATTTTAGTGTATACGTCCTACAAATAAGAGCCTCCTCCTGCATAATTACAGAATAATCAAAACACCAGGAGATTTACATGGCACATTACCCCTCTCTAATCTGTAGACCCCAAATAAATTTTGACAATTTTCTTAAAAACATTTATATCCTGGCTTTGACACTTTGGAATATAAACAGGCTGGTTATTTGGTACGATGTCCTTCCGTTTGGATTTATTTCCTCAGGATTAAACACTTGCTGTGCAGCTTTGACAGAAATAGCACAGAAGGAAAACCACTATTTTTATTGTTAAATTTTTGTTCATTTTAATGAGAAAAAAAGATAAAATAGCAATTAAACAGTTTTAAAACAGGTTAGTAAGACATTTACAGTAATTAATACATTGCATATTGTTGTCTTTTAGTAGTTATTCAGATGACAAGATGCAGACATGGTATCTTGTCTCAACACAATTAGAATAAACCTTTATTCTCAGTGAACTAAGAGAAAGCTGTGTGTCTATATTAATTCTCTTATGTATATATATATATTTTTTTCCTTCTTTTTTTTCACAACAAAACTGTCCTTTATTTCTTTGTATCCTTTTGGGTGTCACATGATGTCTGTGTTCTTTCACTGATGCTTATTTTGATCATTTAAGGTGGCATCCACTAGGATTCCCACATACAATGTTACTTCCTTTCCCTTTGTAATAAGAAGTGCTTTATGGGGAGGTACTTTGAAATCATTTTGTTATTCAATTCTTCCTCATATTGTTATTTAGTTATATAATTTCATGTAAGAATCTCTGCTTTCCAACTTTGTTCAATAGATTGCAGTTCAAAATTGCCATTATTATTTTGTTTTTTTTCATTTATTTTTATTTTGTTAAAATACAAATGTCAATCAGACAGTTTCAAGATGCCTTAACCATACAGATTCGATGAGTTAATACAAGGCAAACTGTTTTCATAACGTTTTGGTATTGTACAAGGTGCATACATGATATTATATTTACAGATATTATTTTAGCAGATATCTCTTATCAGTGAATTAAGAGTA
>PVKA01017238.1:33967-46408 GCA_004027165.1 Ctenomys sociabilis
TCTCATAGAATTATGTAGAAGCACAGCGTTATCTATCCCAACTGTACTGTCTATACACACACATCATGATTTTTTCTTTCTACAACCCTTCCTTTGTCTACACCTGTCAAAAGTGGGCACTCCATTGACATTCAACTAACTTAGGTACTTGAACTCGACACCACAATCCAACACAGTCCAGCATTCTGCAACCATAGGGAGTTATTCAAAGAAATTGTGGACCATATCCATTTACAGCTCAGCTTAATATTATGGGCTCACGATGTATACTTCATTTTTATACTTTTCGGCTGGATGGTTAAGACCTAGGTAGATCAAAACTTATATACCAACACAAGAACTTTATATTTCCTATGTGGTCATTGAAGTCCTCTCAGGGTTTATCTTGTAGTCCTGTACATTATTCTGCAGTTCCTTTGTCTGTGTCATCCATGTGGATGAGTCACGGCCAATGCTTGACCAGATTGCTCTCTGTGAGAGCTTGAGAGAAAGTTTTCTCTCCATGTGACTCTCCCCAGGCACACTATAGAACTTCAATCTCTTTCCTCTGTGGTTCCATAATCTCCTTGTTCAGAAAATTTGGACTCACCTGAGTTTCATGATGTTGCAGTACAGGTTCTCCTATGTCCTGAGTCTTCGCTGACCTTGAAAGGCTAGGGCCAAAATGTTGGCTGGCCTTGTGGCTCTTCGCCATTATTATTTTGATTCATAGGCTGTTCTACATTTTATACTTAAGTATTCTTAAAGATTGATTTTGTTTTTTATCGTCATGTTAAATCATTCTATGCATCTCCCTTGCTTTCTGGCACCAGCAAAGAGTGGTTATTGTCTGTTTCCATCTAGCTGCTTGAAGGTAAGAAGGATTGGTGTAGGGAAAGCCGTAGGCAAGGGCCTTCCCCTGAGAGCTAGCTGGATGGGCTTCAGATAGCAGTCATGTGGGAGCTCAGCAGGTAGGAACTCTGCAGGGTTGGTCTGGTGGGTCCTGCAGAAAGAGCCTGGTGCATTGGTCACTGCTTTCATCCACACGATCATTGGAATTGTGCAGCCTTAAAGTTGTAGGATCCCCTAGAAAGGCCCCTTTATGTTGTGGGTCCTCATTCTCCACATTGGCAGAGTAGGGCCACGTACTGGCTAGCCTCATGGCCCCACTACCTTTCTCACTCCAGCCCCTAATAGACTTGACTGAACCCAAAGCCTGTGCTCTCTCTGTTTACTGAGATGCTCAAAATGAGGTGCTGCACTCATTCAGCAAATATTTACTGATTCAGGCAGTGTGTAGGTCCCCCCTGAAGGGGGGGAAGGGAAGCGTCTGGGATTGATCATTGCCTTGAGGAAGCCAGGAAGATCACTAACCAGGGTGCTACTGGCTACCTGATAAACTGTTCTTTGTCTCAATATTTGTTTTTAAAAAAAGGCTGGGAGGTACAGTTCAATACAAAGGCCCTGGGTCCAATTTCTAGAAACAGCAACGACAGTAATGACATAAAAATTTGCAAGGCCGCTGTACGGAGATTGGTTGTTTGTCTTTATCATATCTGAAGACCAAACAAATGTGATGCTGCTGCAGGAGGGAGAATATTTCGCTCCCTGCAAGAGAACATTCTAAGGTTTCATTATCCTGAGATTTCTCATCAATTTAGTAACAGAATCCGCTGGGCTGTGTGAGTTATAGGAATACTGTTATATTTTTCTCTTCCCCACAACTACTGAATAAGCTTCAACATCATTACTCCAATTCCCTTTAAAAGGGAGGCATTGGGTTACCTGGGTGTGGTGGTGCGTGTCTATGATTGTAGTTACTCGGGAGGCTGAGAAGGAGATGCACAAATTTTAGTCAACTCGGGCAAGTAAGTGGAAGTCTGTGTCAGGAAGAACACTAGTATGGGGCTAGGTTAGGCTGCTAGTGTTTATATTTTCTCACTAATGTTTGAAGTCAAATGTTTGGCCCTCAGCGTTGAGTGTGTTAGCACATAGATTTAGCCTGTTTCTGCATTTCACAGTAGCACCTGTAAAATTACCTGCTTTCTGTTCTCTGAACAAATCCTGGAGGGGAGGTACCCTAAGGGACAAAGAATGGAGTTCTATGCTGTGACAGAAAAAAAAAAAAAAAAGCTACAGCCTTTGTATTTTAATAAAGCAGCTGTTCACAATAACGTTTTATTTCTGCACCATTCATTTTCTGGAAAAAGTCATCCTTTATATTTGAACTCTTTTCTCTTGATCCAGGAAACACTTAAACAGCCAGACACCTATTGATATCAGAAAGGTAGCTAAAGGTGATCTTTTCTTTTTGAGGTACTGGGTATTGAACTCAAGACCTTGCACTCGCCAGGCAAACCCTTATTCTATTGAGCTATCTCCCTTGCTCAAGAGCTCAGGATCCTTTCTTTTAAGGTCAGTGTTTAGTAATGACTGAGACAAAGTAGCATAGATCCGTCCCTTTCCTTCTCCCTGGAACAGTACTGGCCCCACAGCTTAAAAAGGAGGAGTGTGTATCTGGTTCAGGGTCTTCATGACCTTGGCACACTCAGGCAGGAAGGCAGGGCAGGGGGCCGGCAGAGGCAGGCGGCTCCCCTTGTGGCAGCCAGCAAGCAGGGGAGTCCAGGGAGACACTGGAGGGTGATGCATCTTCTGGTCTCTTCTGGTCGGGGCCCCACAGCCAGTCCTCGGCTCCGAGCCCCCCTGGCCCAGGCACCTCAGCCCCCGTGAGGCCTTGGGGCCCTTTTAAGGTCCCAGCCGTCACATGGTGTCACTATGTTCTTCATGTCTTTTCAAGGGCATGTTGCTGGCCCAAAAATGTAGACAAATAAGAATTTATCTCTCAGCTGTTGAACTGAAGTTGCTGAGTTCAAGCCAGAATCTAAAATAAACTGCATAAAAACCATCCAAAGTGAAAACAAGCCTCTGTTTAAATGAAATCAGGGAGCATGTGCCGGAAGAGCAACAATTAGGGCTTGCCACTTCACTGATGAAATCATCAGCATTTCTTGGGCATGGAGGGAATTGCCTGTATGGTCACCATCTCTTGGTTATTGCTACTGTAGTGGCAGTTCTAAGTAAGTAAAGCTAAGGCAGAGAAATAATAGAGAAGAACAGTGTTGCTGTTTTTGAAATGCTATCTGTCGTGTTGAAGTGGTCGCAGCTTTAGCCTCCTGTTCCCGTGCTTCGCTGAGTTCGACTGCCTGACGTTGCCGGCGCTGGGGGCAGCTGCGGGGAGCTGCTGGGCTGCACTCCCCAGACATGGCCTGCCAGTTCCTGTGGGTAAAAACGAATACAGTAGCAACATGAATTTGTTATTATTTCTCCCACTATATAGACATGTATTTCGGAAATATGATGCAAATGCAGTCAAGCCAAGGTGAGTGCGGTGTGCCACAGCCCGGGTCACCAAGGCGACCGCAGTGAGCTGTGGACCTGGGGTGCAGCAGTGTGGGGCTTGCGCTGCTTAGCATTCTTGGACTGGTATGTGCTCAGGGCTTCGCGTCTCTGCCTCGGTTGCTCTTTAAACTTGAAGAGTAGAATTATCTTCAACTCATGGTTTCGAGAGATTCCAGCACTCTGAAGGTGAAATTTTGTACTTAGATATATATTTATGTTCAACAAAATGTATGCCGATTAGACAATTTGGAAATTTTTTGAAAGAAATAGATATATTCCTTGCTTTCCTCACAGCATTAGTTCTTTCCTGCCTGTCCCCTCCCTCTCTCCAATACACTTTCCACTTGCCTGAAAAACAGTGACATTATGGGGTATTCATTGAAAACCCAGAGGCAGGCTTAAGATTTTCTTTCCTTTAAAAAACATAGTTTTCTTTCTTTCTTTCTTTTTTATTTTAGGGAAGGGTCCAGGTGCTAGATTGGATTCATAGTGTACAGACTCCCAGGGGCTGGGATTACAGGTGCGCACCACCATGCCCAGTCTCAATTTTATTTTTTTATGAGCAGAATAGATTTATTGAAGGAAAAAAAGCTCCTGTCCAAGAGAGGGACAGAAGGGGGGGGGGCCCAAGTGGATAGTTCCCCAGGAAGCTGTCTCTTCCAGGGACTTTTATAGAGGATAACCATGTGGTGAGACGGGTCTAAGGTGGCGAAGACATGGGAACTCGCTTAGGTGGACAAGAGATGGGACAAAACTGTGGTCAACCAATGGGATTACAAGCACCATTGTTCAGGTAAAATTGATTAAGTTCAGGAACAAATAGGGAAGTGAGTCACATAGCAAGCGGGCATAAATATGGGACAGGGTCTCTTCCTGTTGGGGGTTGGACTAATGACTCATTTAGGCTCTTTCAAAGTGATTGATACCTATCTAGAATATCAATCTCTGATGCCCATCCCTAGGGAAGTATGTAGCTGTGTTTCCTCCTTTGTCTTAATCTTGAGATGTGGCCCATAGGGAGTGTCTGTCTCTTCCAAGTTACAAAGTCACCTTGTCTGCCACCTTGTGTCCTTGAGGGCCTGGCCCTGTCTGACTGCTTAGAATATTTCTATCTAACTCAGCTGCCTATAACATTCCCCCTCTGAAGAAGTAATCCGAATTGCTGTGAGGGGATTTGGGCTACGACCGCTCTGGCTTCATCACGCTAAAAGGGGTTGCAGTTGCTGATCTGCAGTCAGATATATTCTTCAGAGGTTCTATCTAAAGGCCCTCAGTAGAGAACAGACATTTCCATTACAGCTTTGAATCTGGAGAAGACAAAGCCAAAGAAACAAATAAACATGGGTCAAATAATCGCAACAGGATAATTATGAAAAAGAACTTTTTGTAGGTCCATTAGCAGGTATCTCTTAAATGTGAAGTTTAATCCCTTTATCTTCATGACCATCGTGTATTGTTTTAAACAAACTGGCCTTTCCTATTATTACTGGGGCACATAAATTGCCAGAAATAAGGAAAACACTAAGTACTCTCCAGTTGGCACCCCCAGGTGGGGCTGGCACTGAAGGCCCAGGGATTGAACCCCGGCCCCTGAGCTTGTTTGCAGGCACGTTAATCTGCTGAGCTATTTGGCTGGCCGTAAAACAAAGTTTCTTTATGTGATTATCTTTTAATATTTCAAGTGCTGTCACATGGGAAAATTCCAAAGTTAGTATACAAAATTTTCAGATTTTTAGAAACTCAGGGGCATCCTTTCATTGCCTTTCTGATCAGTGATTTTCTTTTGGCAAGCAGACCTTTTTCTGGACCATTTCAGTTAGCTGTTGGCTCATTTGAAACTCTTTCAGTGCATGTGTCCTAGCACTGGGGCACTTCTCATCGAGCCCATGTCAGTGATGAAGGTCAGCAGGCTTCATGGCCAGTTCACATTCTGAATTTGAATCTTATCCTTGCCCCACTGATGCTTATCTGTAGACTTTTCTTCTGAACAACCCAGCAGCCATCTATGTGCATTATATTTGTCACTTCGCTTTAGCTTTTTTTAAAAAAAATTGTTTATTTATTCATGTACTTGGTACAGGGTCTCACCACACAGCTCCGACTTGTAGTGATCCTCCTGCCTCAGCCTCCCCAGTGCTGGGATTAGTGTTTTTCTTTTTGTTTTTTAAGTTGGTAGCTTTTCCTCCTTTTCACTTTTCCTTTCACGATCATGTTTATATTTTGGTACTGGGATTTAAATTTGGGTCTTTGCACTGAGCTGCAGCCTCAATTCTTCTTGATTTTGTTTTATTTTTGAAATAGAATCTTGCTCTGGTGCTGTTTCCCCAGCTGGGCTTGCACTTGTGACCCTTCTGCCTTACAGGTGTGTGCTACTGCCTGGCTGGCTGTGATGCTTTTTAAGGGGATAGGTGAAAGTTATTTTGTAGAATGTGTCCTAGCAAATTTTCTGTGTCCTCGTGGTGGTGGTCGGGTGTCTGTTTGCTTGTTTTTGTCATGCACTCGTAGGTGCTTACCCAGTGGTGATATCTGTTACTATCAGTATTTAAGTTAGGGCTCACAGTACTCCCAATTTGGCCAATGACATCCCCTTCAAGTGGGCTGCTTATCCATTTGATATTTTACCATGAGTCTTTCCGAATTTCTTTGTTTTGGAGACAGGGTCTCAGTCTTCAGCTCAGGCTGGCCTCGAGCTCACTTTGTGGTCCTAATGATCCCATCGCCTCAGCCTCCCGAGAGCTGGGGTTAGCATGCAGCACCATGTCCAGCTACTCCAGCCTCCTCTTTATGCGCTACAACCCTTGAGCCTCCCAGTGTATGAGGAACATTGGTTCTTTTAGGAATGGTACTTAGACCTTGGTGCCATGTTCTTTGCTAAAAGGGTGACATAACTTTTAATTTTTGATCATTTATTTATTTATTTGGTACAAGGTCTCACTCCACATCTCTAACTCATACTGATCCTCGTGGCTCAGCCTCTCCAGTGCTGGGATTACAGGTGTGTGCCACTATGGCTGGTTCTGTGGCCAGCACGGCATGCAGTACTAGGAGTCGAACCCGGGTCATTGCACTCCCAGGCAGGCCCTTAGACTGCTGAGCTATCTCCCCAGCCCTACTTTTAGGTCTTCTTTGAGATCAAATAGAAGGAAAAGAAACACACACAAGCATGTTTGTCTGTCTGCCCATTCATCCATCCTTCTATCTATCATTTCATCCAGTAAAAACCGTGACTTCATCCTGAAACCTTCCATTTCAGGCCAGCACCACAGGGTCCAGTGTAGCAGCTCTCCTTTCTGTGTTTGTAACACCCTTTACCACCTGTGAGAAATTTGGCTTTGATCATTGTCAATAGATCTACTTGATCTTTTTGAAAACACCTTAGAATTTCTGACTTAGTACTGTGAAGAAGAGACACAGTGAGTAAAGGTGAATGCTTGTTTCTGGTTTTTTCCATCTGTAGACTTGGAGCATGTGATAGGGCCCCACACTTAAGAGTTACATGGCTCAGTTCCTTTTCCTCTTTCCTCCATGTTGCAAAGTTTATTGGAAATACAGATAGGTTCTTATGTTAATGCTGCTTATATTGTAGGATTCACTCTCTCATGCCTGCTGACTGTATTTGTTTAGACACTGTAAACTATACTTTTAAAAGTAAATATGTACCCAAGAACACCATGACTCCAGTTCTTTCCATTGTTTTCAGCCTAGCTCCTTGTAGTTTTGGTTTATTCTTTATTTTAAAACAAGCAGGTATGTGTACACACACACACACACACACACACATACACATACACATACACACACACACACGGTATTTCCCCATTCTTGAACATACAAAGTTAACATGATGGGGTCAAGGGCACTCTGCTTTTCTAATTGAATACTCATAACATTGGAGGTGTACGTGTAGGTAAGTTCTAGAAGTCGGAGTGTTGTGCCAGAAAATAAATTCATAATTGGTGACAGTGTCAGATTCCTCTCTAAAGTGTGTACCAAATTCTGTCCTCACCATTCTCATTGCTACATATCTTTGTTAACAAAATGTGTTGTTAAGCATTGGAAATTGTACCTGTTTGAAAGATGAGTGCTTGCTTCGGAAGTACACAGACTAAAGTTGGAAGACCAGAAATGGTGTATTTTTAATTTGCTTTTATTTTATTATGTTTTAGTGTGAGTATGTGTCATATGATTAAATACCATTTTTTTGTTTAAAAAGAAACATTTTAAAAATAATTTATTTATTTGGTACAGGGTTTCACTATGCAGATCCTAGGGATCCTCCTGTCTCAGCCTTCCTCGTGCTGGGATTATGGACATGTGCCACCATGCCTGGAAGGGGGCAGGTGTGTATGCAGTACCAGGAATTGAACCCAGCTCCTTCTGCTTGCTAGGCAGGCACTTAGACCCCTGAGCTATCTCCCTGGCCCCCATTTTTAGATTTTGTGTGAATTTTTTTTTGTCTTGTTGCTATTTTTTATGGTATTTTTGTTCTGTCCATTGTAAATATTCTTGATATGTCCGTGGTAATAGCTCTTTATATGTAATATGTATTGCACATGTTTTTCTCATGATTTTCACTTGTTTTGAAATAAGATGTAATTCATAAAATTTATTCCCTAAAATTACAGTCTAGTGGCTTTTAGTCTACACACAAAGCTATGCAACCTTCATTGCTTTCCAAGTCCAAACACTTTCACTTTCCTAAAAAAGAAATCTGGCATCAGTTGGCAGCACTTTTTTTCAGCCCCTAAGTACTCACCAGTCACTGCTCCCTCTGTCTTTGTGGATTTGCGTATTTTCCTTTGTGTGTAGCTTGTATCTCTTGGTATAAGGCTTTTAAGCTTCATCTGTGTAGCCGACTACCATTCATGTTCATGGCCGAGTAATGCTTCGTTGTATGGATATACAGCGTTCCCTGCTCCACTGACAAACATTTGGGCTGCCTCGGAGTTGGGGCTGCTCTAGAGCATGGTGCCACGCACATGCGCGGATGTGTGCCTTCGTGTGGACGTGGTCTTCATTTCTTCTGGGTTTACCCACGGTGAAGCTGTGGAGTCAAGTGCTAAATCTGGGTTGGCCTTTCAGGGGCCCTACTAGGCTATTTCTTGGAGCCATTTTGGCTACTGGAGCACAGACATTTTTGAGAATTTATCGTGTTAGGACTTTGATCCACTTTTATTTAGTCTCATGTGCAGCATGAAATCATCGACTTCATTCTTTCACTCGTCTGTTCTCTTGTCGTACCCCCAGCTGCTACAGAGATGTCAGCCCTCATCAATGTATGGGTTTGGTATCTGTTTTGGAGTTTTCCTGCCCTTTTTGGCCATTGTGCATTTCCACATGGGGGCATCTTCCAGTCTTCTGCCTGTCTGGATTCCTAGCGTAGTCTTGCGTGGCCAGGGTATGCCCAGTGCCCCGTCAGGTGCCTGCTGAGGGGTGGCAGTGGCTGTCTTGGCTTTGCCCTTGCAAGGACAGCTCCGTGACCGTCACCTGTGGGCCTCATGCGAATGCAGGGCTTCACTTCTCTGGAATAAATGTTCTCGAGGGAGGTTGCTGCGTCGTATGGTAATTGCATATTTAGATGTATAAGAAACTGTCAAACTGTCCTGATTATATAGGCTTTTTAAGGGTGGGGTTAGTGTTTCCTGGAAGCTTTTTTTTTGTATTTCCCAGGCTTTTGGGGGTAGAAGCAATTATGTGAACTGTGTGTTTCTGTTTAATTTGCCTGCTTTATTGTATTACACATGGATCACCATGTAGCGTTTCCTTTGTTTTCTCTTTAACTGTGATTAAATTTAAATCTTAGTAATGAACAGGGATGAAAGGCCCAGGTTAAGTCATCCATGTACTCAGCTGTTCATTTGTCTGTTAGATCTCTTAGCTTCAAATCATTTTTTCTAGGCAGTAAAGGATAGTCTCTTTTGCACATTGATAAATTTTATTGAGGATAATTAAATACATTTTCTAAGACCTTACGTTTAAAAATGTCATTGACTTCAGAGTCTTTTGAAAAACCTTTGCAGTCCTGTGACTGTATTCTGCATTTAATTAAGTGTAATGAAACTGAGAATTAAAGCTGAAATTTAATCTCAGACACTTAGTAGCAGCCTTCCTCACTGACAATGACTTCCTGGTTGTCCCAAGATAATATGGCTTTGGTCCAGTCAGTATTTCTTTCTGTCTTCTCTTGCTTCCTCACAACTGTGTTGCTTCATCAAAGATTGTGTGTGGACATTGAGGGAAATGAAACTATCCGAGAGACAGTCTTGGTGACTCTTCTGTCCTTTCTGGGCAAATACGGACACCTGAAATGAAGGAAGGAAAGGTTTATTTAGCTCACGGTTACCGGAGGTTTCAGTCCATACAGCTGGCTCCGAGGCAGAGCAGCACAGGGCAGAGGGCAGCTGTTCAGGGCGGCAGCAGAGAGCGAGAGTGCAGGGAGGAGGGGAACCAGCAGCTCAAGCAGCAGCCGCTCTTCCCGCCTTCCACTGTAATGCAGGTTACCTGCCCCGCACCACAACAACCAGTCACAAACTCCAGATGTGGCAGCATCTGCACCACAACAACCAGTCACAAACTCCAGATCCCAGTGCGCAGGGAGAAGGCTCAGTGGAATAAGGGCCTGAGTTCGATCTCTGGTTCCTACAAAAAAGAAAAAAGAAAAAAAAAAAAAAAAAACTCCAGAAGCCCCCCACTGAGACTGCATGAGGCTTTGGAGGGACAACTATACACAACCATAACAGAAATGAATTCTGTTGACATCATTGTAACGTTGACTGGAATCTGTGTGTTTTGAATGACACAACTTACTGTGTCATGGGAAACTTAAGTGGAAGCTCAACTCTGCAAAATGTTTTACTTTAACCCAAATCTATGGTATGTGAGATAAATACTGTTATTTACAGTAATGTAAGATGTGCATTTTGAATCAACTTAACTTGTAGGTAAATCAGATGATAAGCACGGGTGTTAAAGCTCGTGGCGTGGTAATAGCTAACATTAATAAGGAAAATGTGAAAGACCTGGGTTTCCAAGTAACCAAATGCATAATATCTGATGTGTGTAGCGCTGGCTTAATGTCAAGCCACCCAAAGTATAAGTAGTTGATGGAGCAGTGACTCCAGAGAGCCAGGGTGGTAGGCTGAGGGTTAAGCTTCCGGGCCTGAGCTCACTGTGGTCAGCTAGGTGAATGGGGTGGCTGGGCTGGCCGGGAGCAGGCCCAGTGACAGCTGCTGGCACGCGCACCGAGCTTGAGATCAGCTCGTTCACCTCCAGCTTTCTCTGAGATTCGTTTTTTTAACTTCAGAAGCTTTCTATGAATGGTTTGCCCATGATCTCTGATACTTATGTTGGATGGCTTTTGTGTGTATGCCTCCATTTTCATTCTTTAAGAATTGGGGGACTGGAGAGAGAGCTTGGCGGACTAAGCACCTGCCTGGAAGGCTCAAGGAACCAAGTTTGATCCCAGTACTGCATGTCATGTCAGACCCAGAGCCCCGTGTAAGCCCCATGCAAACCACTGAAACCGGGCGTGGTGGTGCTCCCCTGCACTGGGGAGGCTGAGACAGGAGGAGCCTGAGTCTGAGCTCCATAGTGGGACCCTGTGCCAAATACATAAATAAAGAAAATAGTTTTTTTAAAAAAGATTCTGACTTGCATGCTGCTGCACACGCTGCACACTTACTTATTCACAGTTTAAGCTCATTCTGTCCTGCAGGGAGCTCATCTCTTAGCTGCGTCTCCAGAGACCACTGCTGTGGTCCTCTCTGGCCTGCCCTGTGCTGGCACCAGGCTCTGCTCTGGGTTCTTTCCTGTCTCACTCTGTTGCCCTGTTGTCATTTACCCCAGGAAGGCAGTGGCCACGTCCCTTCTGCCCTTCTCTGTAGACCTCCCAGTCATGGTTCTGACTTAGATTTCTCCTGTGCAATGCCTCTGTCATGAGGTTTTGGGACACACTTCTGGTCACATTCTTGCCCTGTCTATTCCTTAGTGACGTGTGGTCACCACCAGGACAGTCCTCTCTCATGCTTTACATGCCCTGTGCCTTATTTCTTTGGAAAGCATATTCATGATTCTTACTATTTTTTTCTTGCTTTTTTATCCCTCCCCCCACCCAGCATATCATTTTTGGGACAAATTTTCATTCAGATCATGTGAGGTGAATCATCTTTTTGTTTTTTATTTAATTTTTTAAATGTATTTGCAGGGTCTCATTGTGCAATTCAGCTTCAGGGTGATTCTCCTGCTCTCAGCCTCTTCAGCGCTGGGATTACAGGCTTGCACCACTCTGACCAGCTCTGGCCAGCTCAGCCTGCCCTGGGCGTGGGGCTGGTGCAGCTTGTGGTGCGGGGGATCGAAGCTTGCCTAGGCAGGGGCTTTTTTTTTTTTTTTTTAATTTTTTTTTTTTTTTAATTTTTCCATTTATTTTTATTTTATTAAAATACAAATGTCAATCAGACAGTTTCAAAACACCTTAACCATACAGAGTCAATGAATTAATACATAGCAAACTGTTTTCATAACGTTTTGGTATTGTACAAGGTGCATACATGATATTATATTTACAGGGTTTTTTTATAGCTGAAATTATATCAAAAATTCAATAATTATTTACCTAGTGGATGACCATAACACTAAAAGCCGATATAATATCCTGTCCAACCACCTTTAGTGCAGATCTTGCCTATCATAGAATTATGTAGAAGCACAGCGTTATCTATCCCAACTGTACTGTCTATACACACACATCATGATTTTTTCTTTCTACAACCCTTCCTTTGCCTACACCTGTCAAAAGTGGGCACACCAAGAAACTACTAGAACTGATAGGGAAATTCAGTCGCATAGCAGGATACAAAATCAATACACAGAAGTCAATAGCATTCCTCTATACAGATAACAAACACACTGAAAGGGAAACTATAGAAACAATACCTTTCACAATAGCACTGCGGAAAATGAAATACCTTGGGATTCACTTAACCAAGGAAGTCAAAGATCTTTTCACGGAAAATTACAACACCCTAAGAAAAGAGATTATGGAGGATTTCAGAAAATGGAAAGATA
>PVKA01017239.1:0-46205 GCA_004027165.1 Ctenomys sociabilis
CCAATTCTTACATATTTTTCAAAATTAAAAATATAACGTAAAAAACAAAAAATAACATAAACATGATATATTACAGAAATTTATAAACTTAGGAGCTTGGAAGAAATCAGAGGAATTTTATATACATAAGATAATTTCCAAGTTTCAAAAATTTTTTCCAATTGGAGGACATAGACATTTGAGAAAATATATTAAAAGTAAAAGCAATAAATAAGAGTTTAAAATTCTGAATCTATATAGGGATCTTATAAATCCACATTTTAAGAAATATTGTTCTTTAATATTAGGCAAGAAGCATAAGGAAACAATTTAAAAAGAGGAAATCAAAAGCTAAAAATATGGAAATTATTTTGCTAATTATGACTGAAAGAAAATTAAAGCAAAAGGGAGAGCACTACTATACATCCATTAAATTCTATCTATCTAAATATATATATATAGCTCATTATTTATGCAGTTATTTTAAACACAAATATATGTTAAATCAATAAAATATCAGACAATGCTGGTAAATGCTAAAAATAAACATAAGCTTTTATTATATGTTTACAAGAGCACTGAAAAAATATTAGTCACATTTGACTGTAAAAATCTACTCCAGAGATTTGCAAACTAAAATAAAAGGCCAAAGAATAAATATTTCAGGCTTCATAGGGCAGGATAGGCTCTGTGGCCTCCATTCATCCTGCTGTTACATGATTCTTGCACCATATTTTCCAACCAAACTAACAAAACTGAGAAAAGATACATGCAATACAGTTGCATGTACTGTATGATCTCAACCACACACAATGTATTTGTACAAAGAAAGTTAGTGGAAACAGTACTGAAATCATTACCTTTTCCTCTAAATAATGGAATCAAGATTCTTTTCTCCACTAGTCTAACTTCCGTTAGGAATATGAAGTCAGGCACAGCGGTCTACACTACAGGCTCAGCTGCTTGGGAGGGTGAGGCAGAAAGATCCCTCGCACCCATGAGTCTGGGACACCATAGCAAGATCTCATCTATAAAAATGAAGGAAGGAAGGAAGGAAGGAAGGAAGGAAGGAAGGAAGGAAGGAAGGAAGGAAGGAAGGAAGGAAGGAAGGAAGGAAGGGAGACACAAAGGAAGAAGAAAGGCAGCAGAAAAGAAGTCTTCAAATCGGTTTTCTTAATTTGTGCTTTCATCAGTAAGAGAGAAGTTCCCAGGCCATCGTAAGAATTGGAAGCACTCCTACTTGTAATACTTATGTAGTGTACATTCCAGAAAATACTTCAGTTAAAAAGTTCTTCCAATTCTTTATTAAGATGGGTTTTCATTAATATTCAGTAATTATGCTTTAAAATAGTTCTTGTATTTATCACTTCAGACTTTGATTCTTAGTCTACTGTTAATTATTAATGAAATGTTTCATTTCTTCCTGGGCTTCTGATACTTTTTGAAAATTGCCTAAAACCACAGTATTGGAAAATGTTGCCTGCTTTTCTAAAGCCCTTTTTAATGACTCATGTTCTTAATAGCCTCTGTTCGAGTGACAAAAGAACCACTGTTGTTAGGCGGAATCTACAGTGCATTAGACAAGTTTACCCTGGCAAGCCACAGAGCTGATCTGCAATCCTGTGTCAGCACTTTTTAGTCCCATGAATCGGGATGCAGATGGGTGTGCAAGCTACTCGGGCTTCTCTTCTGGCCAATCAAAACAGGGAAGACAAAGGACTTTATCAGCTCCATGCTAACCACAGCTCCCTACAGTATTGCTAAGGTCACATTTTCCTCTTAACTTTCCATATACGAAATACCTCTCACCTGAGAGCAATCAGATTTTATTCACAGCCTCAAGCTTCAGTTTGTTGTTCCGTGAGTATTCTGACTGCTCCCTTTGGTCAAGGGAAAATGAAACCCTTTTCAATCTTCTTTTAGGAACTTACAAAATAACCCCATTGCTTTCTGAATACACCGGATACAAACAAGGACAACAGCTAGCCAGGCACACAGTTGGGCTGACACTACATAAAGGAGAATGAAACCATTATCTGAGAGTATTCCAGCAAGAGAAAGAGCCCCTTCTTTTTCTTGAACCATCGGCTCTGCTTTGCTTTCACCCAAAAGGGCTCTCCCAGCACTGTATTTATTTTTTTAATAATTTTATTGAGAAACAAATAGCTATGAGACAGTTTTAAAAACGATTAGTAGAGCAGTTTCAATAATCAATACATTGCATATTGTTGTCTTCATAGTGGTCATTCATAGTGCAAGATGCAGACATGATGTCCTGTCCAAACACTATTAGTACAAATCTTTCTTCTCATTGAATCAAGAGAAAGTAGCTGTATGTCTATCCTAACTATTTTGTGTATACAGATACAAAGTGGTCCTTCATGTGTATCCCCTTTTTTGTTTAGTTTTGTCAGAGATGGGCTCCTCTCCTTTTCATCATCCCTATGCTCACTCTCAGGAGGACATATTGCCAGTATGCTAAGGTGCCATTTGCTAAGGTTTAAACTTATGTGTTTTTGTCCATTTTCTTCCCTTAAAAATGCTCTAAGGACTCATTATTTGTTTTGCACTGTACTTTGTCTTCCATAATAGATATGCCATGGATATTTGTTGAATACACAGAATAACTGAATAGAAAGCCTCTGGGTTACCAGTTAAACAACATGTGTTCTAGCTGTATTAGCTTGGTGTAGTAATGAGATTCCTACTATGATAATGATGTGTAATAAATCACCCAAATCTCAGTAACTGGCATCAGTACATATTTATTTTGTTCACAAGTTGGCAGGTTTACTGTGATACTGCTACACTTTGAGGAAATCGGGTTAGCTTTCTAGAACCAGCAGCTACTCAAGGGATGTTTTCATGGTTGATGGCAGGCACTCAAAGAGGAGAGCAGAAATACATGTGCCCCTTAAAATGTCATTCCGGAAGTAGCAAGATGTCACCTCTGCCTACATTCCATTGACCTAAACAAACCATGGTGGTTCCTAAAATCGGGAGGGGAGGAAGGTAGAGGACAGAACACTGCCGTAAGAATGGGGAGCAAAGGAAGCATAGTGGGAAAATAATATAACCTGTCATTAAATCAGTGAAATTCATAGAATTTCAACTTGGGGAGGGTGAGCAGTGACAATTTTAACCATGACTGTGCCACAGCTCTTATGGGGGTCAAATGCTTCACACACACATTATAATATCCACAATTTGGCACTCCACAATCACCAGATAATGATTGAAAATTGAAATTACATTTTGTTTTCTTTAGATACAGACTATAATCAAAATACCTATGATTGTTGCTGTAAATGTCATAAAAATATTGTGGAACAAGACCAGAGTTAAGCCATCTTATGTGGAATAGGGGAAGCCTTACAAACAAAGAGATCATCTGGATGTTTCTACAAAAAGAAATAAGAATTAGGGATGCTAATCAGAATGAGAGGAGTTAGGAAAAGCAGAGGCTTCAGCTCTATCTATAATATAGATTTTTTTAGAGTAAAAAGATTTCTTTTTACTGTTGTAACAAGTATCACAAACTAGTTGGTTTAAAAAAACAGAAATTCCATGTCACATAGTTGGAGAAGCCAAAAGCCTGACAGCAAGGTGTTAGCAGTAATACATTTTCTGGAGGCTCTGGGTAAGGATGTGCTCCATGCCTCTCGGAAGTTTTAATGACGGCCACCAGTCTTGACATCCTTGCCTGATAGATGCATCACTCCAGTCTCTGCCTGTGACTTCGCATTCTCTGTGAATGTCTGTGTCTTCATACGGCCCTCTCACCGCCATGTGTGCTCCTGGGTACAAATTCTCTTTTGTAAAGACACCAGTCACTTGGATTGAGGTCTATATTTTTTCAATAAAATCTTAATTTAGCTGGTGGCACCTGCAAAGATCTTTCCTCCAAATAAGGTCATACTGAAAAGGTTCTGGGAATTAGGACTTTAATGAATCGTTTCATGAAAGAAACCAAAATGTTAATACTATTTTGATTATTATTTAAAAAGTTTTTTATCTGCTGTAAAAAAGTCAACTGGAAAGTATAAAGTGCTGCTAATCAGTTAAAGACTCTTCAGGAAACCTACGGCTTAGCTCACTCTCAAAGAAAGAAAATCATAAGAATGGGGCTTTATGTTCTTCCTCTTGCTGTTCCAGTGTGTACCTCCCAGGCTCAGCCCCAGGATGCTCTGTCTCCAGCCAGCCCACGCTGGTGACTCACTGCCCTGCTCCCCTGTCCATTGCAGAACCATTTCATCATCCAAAGGAAAAATGCTCTGGCTGCTACAGCTTCTCTTGGATGCAATACTGTATGCTGGAGTGACTTTTGAATACTGATGCTTTATAAACTAATTTGAACACCATCCAGCACCAATGATTTGCCTCACATTTCCACTTTTGTTTGAGGACATTTCCACAACAGACTCTTCACAATGAATGGACTACTAAGGCAATTTTCAGTCCGTGAAACCTACTTTCCAGTTTATAACTGTAAAAACACATGAAGTGCCTCTTATCTGTTCTCATAGCAGATCGTTGGGCTCACCCTTCACTCTAGCCAGGTGGCTTTTCCCCTCTGACTGTGTTCAGCTCTCCTATCTCCCACCTCATGCCACTCTCCTTTGTTTCATGTCCCTCAGCTCCGCCCCCTTCTCAGTTTGGAAATAAGGCCAAGGTCTTTCTCACCCCCGGTTCTTTCCACTTGGTCCTCCCTAGACTGCAACTCTTCAGTCCATCAAATATCTGCTCATTTTCAAATCTAATGTTCATGCTCAAACACCTCTTCCTCAGAGAGGCTTACCTGGTCATTCTATGTAAAACACCTTCTCCCCCACAAAAATAAATAAACAAAACGCCTCCCCCAGATTTTCTAACTTGTCACTCTGTTTATTTATATGTTAGATTTATTTGTTTTCTTCTTTATCTATTGCTTTATTTTTTGTCTCCTTTATAAAAACATAGAAGTACATCTTTTTCACTAGTAGTCCCTGCTCCTAACACAATGCCCAGCATGCAACACATGCCTAGTAAAGGTGAGTTGAGTGAGAAAATAAATTTGTGATCTGAGGCATTTCAAAAATCTTCACACGTTTGCATATAAACCAGGAAATATGGAGGCACTTGCCTTGGTACCCTGTTAGGCCTGGGACCTAGGCCCCTTTTTATGTTACCCACATTCTTTGCCTTGGGATACTGATACTTTGCTCTAACGGTTGTTTTCTTGGGTTCTTGATTTAGCTTCAAAGCTGCAGACTTCAGGCTTTGGTTATGATAAACAAGGACCTAGAACATCAAATGATCTCCTTCCTGCCTCTTCCTGAACTTGTATGCTGGATGCTATAATAGCTTCTCCTCCTGTTTGCTTAGTTAGCAACTACAGAACTGGCCACAGATCTTGCTAAATCATGTTTGTCTGGTTTAATACCTGACAAATGTGACTAGGAACCTCTTATCCATAACTTCCCACACTAAATCTTCTGTTCCTACCCCTATCTTGGCGTGACTATAAGCATGAGCTGATGGTTAACTGGAATATGTCATTAAAAGCTAATCGCTTCAATTCACAGTAGTATCTGTGAAGGCATGAAGGAAGATGTGCAAAACTCCCCATGGAATATAATAAATCTCCATATCAACAATTAGGATTTAGGGGCTAGAGAGATGGCTCAGTAGAATAAGTGCTTGCCAGGCAAGCACAAGAGCCTGAGTTCAATCCCCAGTTCTGCCAAAAAATAAATAAATAAACAAACACTACTTTTTGTACAGTACCAAAACGTTATGAAAACAGTTTGCAATGTATTAATTCATTGACTCTGTATGGTTAAGGTGTCTTGAAACTGTCTGATTGACATTTGTATTTTAATAAAATAAAAATAAATGAAAAAAAAAGATTAAAAAAAAAAACAATTAGGATTTAGGCATTTACTGAATTCAATACAGATAGCAACTAAGTCTACAATGCTTCAACATTGAGGACTTTTAAACAATGTTTTTTTTAGTTTTGGGTTTTTGTGCGTGTGTGGTTTTTTTTGGTGGATCTATGGATTGAACTCAGGCCCTTGAGCTTGCCAGAGAAGCACTTATTCTACTAAACTATCTAAACAACTGTTATATATAAATGGACCATTTGTACGACTGACAGTAGGTATGCTTTGAAGAATTCCCTCTTGTTAACCTAATTTTATGCCAGTGTCCATAAAATATTCAAGAAATGCTATTGTGAGTTGTGTGAATATTTTTCATGCTCTGGATACTGCAGTGAGTCACATGGAATGTGGAATGGCTAGATATTTTGGAATTGTTCTCATTAAACTGGAATAAGGGGTTGACCCAATCTCTTTAATAATCATTATTTGTTTAACAAGTTCTTGTGAGGAAAGCTATGCAGCTGTCTTGTGAAGTAGCTTCTTAAAAAGCTTGTATTTTGTCTGGATATGATAAGGATCATTCTATGGTATGTCTAACTGATAACTTAGGGTTCTTTTAGTGCATAGAACTTTTACAGGAAAAAAGAATTAGACAGTAAGTATAATGAGTTAATACATACTACATTTCCAATTCAATTTACTTTGATAAAAATCAAATAATCCCCAGTAACTCAAATATTTGCATACAATAATTAAACAGAATTGATATTAAAAATGCCATTCTCTGTCTTTTGAAAACATTCATTTGTCCTTTCTTCAACCCACACATTGTCAAGAGGTTAATAATGTTGAAAAATTCCTGTGGCGTTTTTAGTTTTTATTCTTTCTGGCAGAGAAACGTTGGAGTTCTTATTTTCTTTTCAGCATAGCATATTCTTTATTCATAATTAATGTTTCTCCATCTAAATTAACAAAATAGGAAACAGATTCTTACATTCTAAAAGCCCTATAAATTCATAGCATTTTTTCTTTGAAGTAAAATAGTTTATAGGTATACAACAAAACATGAAAAATATTCTGATGATCCAAAAGCTTAACAATTAAAAGCATCATAAATTGATCCCAGTGGAATAGACTGAGATTTTAAAAGCAAACAGATATTAATTAGAGTTTAGTAAAGTTATTTTAAAATATGATAGTTTTTATATTTCAGAATACATTTCAAATTATGAACTGACACTAAACATTCATATGTATGATAGCTCCTATACACAAAGATTGTTCCTTCTCATTTAGAATTTAACTTTCACCAAGTTTCTTGGTACCAAGGTAAAACATAAAATATACCTTAAGCACACATAAGTTATCTACTGCAATGAAACCATAGAAGATAAAACCTTTTATCAAATGTGTCATGTACAAGTTAAATTAATGAATGTCATAAGCTTGACCACATAAGAGGTCACTTTCATACCTTCAAGGTTACAATCCCTACATGCAGACAAAATATGCTTGCAAATGAAACTTTGTAAAGGGAAAACTTACAAAGAGTAAGATATGGAAATGAACAGTTACCAGGTCAAAAGTATGGTGAGCTGCACTTCCCTCAAGCAGCCTCAAGAATTTAGAAAGAAAAATACTTCCTGAAGGAAAAGAAACTTCTCAGATCACAGAATCAGGAAGTTATAACCCATTTCTAATCCATCCAGATCTGAGAATAACTAAATCTATGAATTGTATAGATTCTTACTAACCTGTATGGTAAGAATAGGACTGCAACAAACAAGCATTTCTTTTAAAGTGATTCATAGTCTAGGATGGATATTTCTTCTAGGTTCTCCTGCACTGAACTCTTTCTTATACTTGAATTCCGCCACTACCGTGTGCACCTAATCCAATGACCACCCTTCCTCTTCTCTTAGTTGCCATTTCCCAGGCCCTTCACCTCCTGAGCTCCAACCTTGCCCAGTGTGCCCCTGCAGAGCTGCCCACTGTGGCACAACAGCTTCCCTTTCACACTTCGCCCTTGCTTTGCCTTGGATCTGTGTTCAGCTGTGGTTCTGCATTTATGCAAGAACTGGGGTGCAGGAGTCATTTGTCCTGTGCTCAAATCCCAGCCCAGCTCTTACTAATGTGAAGCAAAGGAACTAACCCCATTAAATGTCAGTGTGGAGATCAGTCAGTATATAGTGGAACTCATAAGAAAATTTACCAAATATAGATATTGTGAGGACAAAATGAGTTTGCAAGGCAAATAAAGCACTTAATACATTGCTGGTAAAGAGCAAACACATAATAAATATTATTTTCATTATGTTTTCTATTTCACCAATATAAAGGCAAATCTATTCAGGGAGAAGATAATAAATTTTATGTTATTTTGTATCACCCTGTAGATATGATGACTCTAAAATGAGATCATACTATTTGCAAGTTCACATGTACTTAACAAAGAAATGGAAACATTGAATAAAATCAATTCCAGGTGATTAAAGATGAGAAAATTACTAAGTCCCATGCTTTGGTTTATAAATTGATTAAGTCTTCAGATAAGAGCATATCAGGGTTGCACAGCTAGAAAAAGGACTGACATGTTTAGAGCAGGATTCTGAATTTATAGACAAATTAAAACAAGGTATGTTCCTAACTGAATTCAGATGCAGACACCTGTACAGGGTACTATTCTAGTCCTCCTAATGAAAAATTTCATGTTCATTTCTTACAACCTGTTCTGAGGGCAATACTGTGGATGGGGGGACTTCTCAGTTCCAAGGTAGAAGGAACACACAGACAGATCAGAAGAAACCCTGACTCACCATGATGTGAAAAGTGAGCTGGAGGAGTGCTGTTGTTGAAATGGTTGATGGGGGGGCAGAAAGGCCATGAGGTCCTAAACATCTTTAGTGATTATACCTGAGGACATATTTTTTTCAAGCCATGACCATTTAATTCAGATCACAAAACATGAGACACACAACTAACCTTCAGCTTACATGTTAATGAGATTGAACCATTTGAAAAAGTAAACATAAGTCTTTGCGTTAAAGAGTGGTTACTCAGCAACACAGATCTCTCATTCCTAAAAAGTCACCAGTACTTAAAGTCAGTGCAAACTTAATTTAGGGGTCGAGGGCTAGGAAATCTGCTGAAGCTATTCTACCCCATCATTTATCATTACTCCTAAAAAATAATGTTTAAGTTTATTCTCAATATAGTCTATTCATAATACTTTAAGAATGGCATTAGAAGTTTATTTAGATAATTCCAACTTAGTTGCACTGATGCCCTGAAAAGGAACTCTATTTACTGAAGACATACTTGACAAGGGCTTTCATGTCTATTAATAGGATTGTTATAGAAAATCCCACCTTAACAGTTGAAGTACATCTGCTTAATTACAAGGTTTTCAATATTTTAATGTGTATTTATGTGAAATAGGGACTATAATCTTTTAAGATCCTGCCACTAGAGTAATGAGGACAGAGAGTTTCATAAAACAAAGAAATCTCATACAGTGATAACATCATAACAAAATAATTTCTATTACAGGAACGGTCAGAGTAGACACACATCATAGACAAATGTAAGTACAATAGGATGTTCCAAGGTCAAAGTTTAATACTTTTTAATCATTCCTCTTTTTAAGTCATACTCATGTTCCCAGGCCTTTAGGTGGTTAAGTGAAAATTGACAGAACAACAGATTTCTTTCCTTGAATCACTTCTCTTAGCACAGACAAGCTATTCTACCCAACGTAGACATTCCACAAGGCAAATGCAGTCCAGGGATTTCATCTGTATCACTATGCCCTGTTACTGCCCTTGTCAACCTTGAAGAGAACCAACATGCATGTATTCATGGGAACAGAATGGCTCTTAATTTTCTTTTGACTTTCACGCTTCTAATCTTATAGTCTTCACACTCCTTTGATTTGTTTCCAAAGTAAAATAGTGATATCTCTACTTTAATTTGATAGAGTAGAGAGATAATTTAATTGTTCTCTTTCCTACTGTGTTTTCAAAACCATGGTTATTGATAATCCATCAAGATATTCTATTGGGGGGAAAAAAATACCCGTCCTGGCCTGAGCTAAGAATCAGGGCTTAAAGAGTAAAAGCAAGGCCGGGCGTGGTGGCACATGCCTGTAATCCCAGCACTCGGGAGGCTGAGGCAGGAGGATTGTTGTGAGTTTGAGACCAGCCTGAGCTACAAAGTGAGCTTAAGGCCAGCCTGAACTGCATAGTGAGACCTTGTCTCAAAAAGACAAAAAAAAAAAAAAAAAAAAAAAAAAAAAAAAAAAAAAAAAAAAAAAAAAAAAAAAAAAAAAAAGAAAGAGTAAAAGCAGGGCCTGCAAGGTAGCTCAGCAGTCTAAAGAGCCTGCTTAGGCAAGCTTAGGCAAATGCAGGGACCAGGATTCACTCGCCGGCACCACATACTATGCCAGCCCCACCCCCAGGATAGGCTGAGCGGGCCACACAAAAAAAGAAAAAGTAAAAGCATATGGTCTGTTATTTACACACACAAGCTATAATTTATGTCAATATTATATAAAGCATAAATTAAGTATGAACTTATTGAAGTTAGGCTTAGTTATCCCATTTTTCATATTTTCTCTACCTAGTGTATTCTTGAAATTTTCCTCCATTAAAAGTACAAATTTACACTAACCATAAAACAAAACCAACTAATTTTTGTTTAGATTTGGCTTTATAGAGCATCTCAAATTGAAACTTCTGCACAAAGCATACAGTTCAGGATATTGTAAACTCAAGCTGACACCTACTGAGTTAAAAATATATAAAATTATTTGAAGATAATTCAGTGTTTGGGGAGTGACATTACACTAATATGGAAATCACTGCTAGAGACAGTCCATTTTCTTTTCATTTGTTAACTAAGGCATAAATTCTACATGGTTCCAGTTGGAGTTATTAGAGAGAATTGGAAATGCTTATACTCACGCTTACATTTTATTGCTTTAATCTGTATTATGTCTTTAGTCATGGGAAGACTTACATCTTTTTCTTACCAAAAACAAATATGGATTAATTGCTTCAGATTGGTATAAGTGATAATTCTAGAGAATCTACTTTTCAGAAGGGAGGGTGGTATAGATAGAAAATGACAACACTTAGTGACATTATTATGTGTTGTACTGAAAGACAGATTTTTAAAATTTGAAAGCATAAAACACTTCCTACAGGAGGGATTCCATTAGCTGCAGTATAGTTCACTACATACCACCTGTTTTGAGTTTTTTGTGTGCTGAGTTTCTGTGTTTTAATACCTGGCTTTGTATGTATCTAACTTTGTTCTCTTTTGGTTGTTCAGATAACTGTATTATTTTTCTCCTAAAAAGTGCTTAATTTATGTTTTAAAATTCTGATTGTGGCCGGGCGTGGTGGCGCATGCCTGTAATCCCAGCACTCGGGAGGCGGAGGCAGGAGGATTGTTGTGAGTTCGAGACCAGCCTGAGCTACAAAGTGAGCTTAAGGCCAGCCTGAACTGCATAGTGAGACCCTGTCTCAAAAAGACAAAAAAAAAAAAAAAAAAAAAAAAAGAAAATTCTGATTGTGAAGTAGTCTCCACGTCCACATTGTTACATTCAAAACGTTTGTCAGCCTGTCCCACAGCACTCACGTATATGTGGTATAGAAACCTCAGAACTGGGTACTTCCTGGCTTTTTCTCTTAATGAGAAGAATACTGTATTTAAAATGCAAAATAAACTTGTAAAAAGAAGGCACTAAAAAAAGTACAAATTTATATATAGTCAAGAGAGAATCTCACATGCCAGCGAGATAGCTCAGCCAACTAAGCACCTATTTTGGCAAGTGTAGGGACCAAGGTTCAATCCTCAGAACCACAAGCTGCGCTGGCCTGGCCCCAGGCAGAAGCTGAGTCATTGAACAAGTCCAGGCATGGTGGCTCATGCCTGTAATCCCAGCGGTGGGGAGGCTGAAAACAGGAGGATCACTATGAGTCTGAGTTTCATAGAGAGATCCTGTAGTAGATACAGAAACGAAAAAAGAAAGGAAGGGATGGGGAAATAACTCGGTAGAATAAGTGCTTGCCTGGCAAGTGCAGGGTCCTGAGTTCAATCCTCGGAAAGAAAGAAAAAGAAAGAAAGAAAGAAAGAAAGAAAGAAAGAAAGAAAGAAAGAAAGAAAGAAAGAAAGAAAGAAAGAAAGAGAAAGAATTCCATGGAGTTCATGATTTTCTTGTTGAAGTGGTTCAGACACTAGTTTTCAGACACTATAACCTATTTTTGAAACTAAATAGAAATAGGATGACAAGTATAAAGGCTTTAGTATCAGTCATACTGAATCCATACTTGTTTTCTACACAATACGGGTAATAATTTCTATAACCTTTTATTCCTTATAAATTATTACACACAAAATGGCTATAGATATGTCTGGCAAATAATAGATAGCTAATGCATGTGTGTTTCCTTCCTTCCTGTCATGGTTTCAATTGTTAATTACGTAATGTGTTTGAGAATCTCCAAAACTTTCTTGATGTAACTTGGGAAACTTTCCAGTTCTCCCAAACACCAGTAACATCTTGGCATACCTAAAAGCACTGCACATTATTCAAACAAAGGCTACTTATAGAGAAAGGACCCATACTTTGAGGCAGATTAAACACCAAGTAGTATGGTATATTAGGAAGGACATTTGACTCTTAACATATGAAGAAGCTCTTGCATTTAAAAAGATATCCAGGGGAGATGGCTCAGTGGAATAAGTACTTTCCTGGCAAGCACAAGAGCCTGAGTTCAATCCCTGGTTCCATAAAAGAAAAAAAAAGATATCTAATGATTTCTTATTCTTGGTGAACATTTTTCAAAAGCTGAGGTTCTCATTTTCTAAAATTTACAGAATTATAGGGTTAGAGACTAAAATATATGAAATTAATAAACTGCTATGTCACTCACTATATTAGAGAAAGAAAGATCAGTGTGTTTTCCTCAGATAACAACTTTTCTTACTGAATTTCCATGAAATGAAATATAGAGCTAGGTTTTGAGTACAAGTCAAATGTTACTGGCCAGTTACCACTGCAAATAGTTACTAAAGCATTTTTACTGTTATTAGAGAAGGATTATGAATTTAACCTAAGAAGTAGCTGCCAGTTAATTCAGGCTTTGCAGAAAATATGTGATCTCAGTTGTCAAAGACACCAGACGCCTGGCCTATTGTTTATCACATTGTCCTTCACAAGTTACTTCAGAACCTCAAATGTCTTTTTTCTAAGATAAGCAACTCTATCTTGAAACATGGTTAGAAATGTAATTAAAATGTTGGTAAAATAGTCCTAGCACTTACTAAACGCTTAAGAATCTATTTCTTTCATAAATTTTTACTTTTAGAAAGTTTTTAGTGGACAAGAATGATTTTTCTGCAGTTAACATTCACAATTTTACTTTTATGCTTATAATTCACGCACTGTATGCATTTAAGTGCATAATCACATATTTATATTTATATGGATTTCTAAAATTATTCATTTCTTTACCAAGTAGCAACACAGTATTCACAATACCTAAGCAGTCAAACATGATATTCAGAAACAGACTGAAAGTCTCTAAGGAGTGAGTGATCCTGAATAAGACACTGATTTTGCCCTCAGAAAGCACAGAAGTCTCCACAGGCCCACCCACACTTCTGGTGTAGACACACATGCCACGAAAATTCAAAAATCACACTTGAATAGCAGGAGAATCACATCTTTAGCATATCGAATATCTGGAGATGACAAAGTGAAGAAAATAAAGTACAGTATACATAAATGCACTTTAGACTACATTTAAGACACCAGACTTGGGACAATTGCAGGAGGTAGAATTCTCTTTAAGTGAAAGGATTGCTCTTTTTTTGTTTTTCCACAACTGGGGATTGAACTCAGGTCCTTGGGCTTGCCAAGCAAGCACTTATTCTACTGAGCTATCTCCCCAGCCCCTTAAGGTTTGCTTTGATCCAATAAATTGAGCAGTGAAACCTTCACAGGACAGGACATGACCCCTATTCTGACATGTACACAGGTCAGCAGGTGATTTGAACCCCAACCAGAAGAAACACACACACAAACACAGCTCCCACCAAACATTCCCAGACCACATTTATCCTAGTCTGAATGGATTAAAAGAGATTACAAGCAGCCATTAGAATCTAACTCTCTTAGTGGGCTGTGTTTCTCAAAGATGACCTTCATTTCTGAAAACTCAGGCAAACTGGTATAACACCAAACATTAACAGAGAAAAGAGCATAAGAGAAAATGCCTAATCCTATCTGAGGAGTCCATCTCTTTCTGCATACACTACTGTGGCTGTGACAATTTTCAGGCCTCTAAAGATGGGATTTAAAACACTCTGTTAAACTGATTCTCTTCATTTAAAGGTTCCATATCATTGGTTGTGCTCCAGGAGCAGAATAGATGCAAAGACTTCATTGACTTAATAGGAAGAGATTCTCTTATTGTTTGCATGCCAAATTGAAAGCAAATTACCCCATTTTGTCTCTTAAGTCTTCCTCAGTGTCCAACTCCTTATTGTTCTTCCCTTGTATCTTTAGAACTTCTTTTTCCACACTATCCTGCTTTTCTTCATCTTATATTAGAAAGGAAATCACTTGACTGATGAGACTCATTCTTTAGGTTCATTTTTAAAGACTGATTTCCCCCAATAGTGGAATCCCTGCCAGAAGCACAGACAATTCCACAACTACCACAGAACTCCATTGCTTCCCCTTTCTCTACCATGGAATAAGAAAACCCAGACATTTATCTGGATCTAAACAGCCCTTGCCTGAGAAAGCGCGAACCTCTGAGACAAGAGAGGAAATGCTGCAGACAATAGCAGAGGCTACACAGTTCACAGACGCTCAGTTTTATACCACACCCATGGGTGGAATTCATTACCCGTAAATAACCATTGCTCTCAGCACCATTATTTATTAGATATAAAAGAAAAACACCATCTGTCTTGAAAGCCAGCTCCACTGCAAACACGATACACATTAAAGTATGATGCCTTTGATTTCTGAGTCATAAACTACCCAGGGAGGCCCTTTGCTCTAAAAATTGCTATTCTCATGTCACTTTCTAGAATCCCCAGGACAGGCAGTAATTTCAGATGGAACTATGAAGTAATGAGGGAAGGGACTATGGTGGTGAACTCCAAGAACACTGTTTGGAAATCTTGAAATTCTCTGATTTATTTACAAATGAGATCTTAGTGTTTAGTCTTATGATTAGAAAAAAAAAGGTTAACAAACCAACAAGGAATGTTTAGCATTTAAAGGTAAAAAATAATAATAATAATGGAAAGAATTATGAATGAGAAAAAGGAACCATGAGAGTATCAGGCATATTCAAGATACCTCTTTCTCTTACCCCAGCTAGTTGTCTGGAAGTGAAACTACCAGCTCTGAGAATTTCCAGAAATTTCTCAGGCTGTTCTTTCCTTCTTCCACAGTATTTGTGAACTCAGCCCAGTAGCCACATGCCTGCCTCCCTCTAGTTCCTGTTCAATGATGCCTTCACCATGCAGTCTGACAACGAGAGTGTACGGGGCTCCTCTGGCTTCATGCTCTGCTATGCATTGGCCATAAAAACGTCCCTCGTGTCAAATAGGAACCTGGCTCGTTGCCTTATGCTTCTAGTTTTTTGGAAAAGAAAGTAAAATCTAGAAATTTCTTGTTCCTTACCTCCCATCTCTGAATTTCAGTTTTCTCACCTGTAAAATGGTCTGGACCTAGCAGCCTCAAATTGTTATCATACTTGGAAATTCATTATATGCAAATCTAGAGCAAGTTTAGAATGTATTAAGTACATCATGAAGACTAATAACAACAATCCTAATAGTATTAATAGTAAATTAGAAATGAAGAAATCCACATTATGAAACAAGTACTAGTTCCATAAATAAAAAGTTGTTCTCTTACCATACAATATATATTAATCCAGTAAAGTGCCTAGGAGCTAGAAAAAAAGTTTTAGTATTATATCTAAACCTTATAAATAGATGATGAATTAGCATGGTGGCAGTTTTCAGATTAGGGAACTGAGGAGTGTAAGGAGGATATGATTCCTCACCAAAGGCTAACCAGTTTTAGTGTCCTAACCCTTTTGGAAGCCAGTTCTCTCTGAATGTATAGCCCATGCTCTTGCTTCACCACCTTATCCTCTCCTTTGGACACTGTTGCCTTCACTTTAGCACCAGGGAAGTGCGGGAAGGGCTTCTGGGGTTGGAAGCTGCAGTTTGATGCGAGCGTTCACTGCAGGGCTTTCGTGGTTCATCATGCCCTAAAATGAGCCTGCAGCCCTCCCCTTCCAGTGCCCACTGGGGTGGGCACCACAGATCTCTGGGTTCTCCTGTCTCCCCTCCTCACTCTTGGGCTTGCTCTCCTTTGCCCCATCCCAAGATCATCAGAACAATCATGTAGTGCTTTAACGACTTCAAAGTCCCCCTAGAACACTAGCTCCATCTAAAATGATCATCCTCCTTCATTAAAGCTCTCATAAACCCAGTGTCTTCTGAATCCCCCACAATGAGAAAGGGAGGGACTTTCATGATACTCATTCTCCCTTTTCTAGATTTGCTAAATTACTATGCAACTAGGCCTACTCCCTTTGCTTTGAAAGAAAGCATTTACCCTTGATAGGCTATTAACTGCTATAATCAGAGAACCAAAGTCTTGTTTTAAGTGCAACAAATCAAACAATACAAGAGTCAGATGTAATGTAGAATTATCACATTCGGCTCAATACTTCCCTTACAAATTAAATCCTTATGAGGTGCCCCATCTTCTAATGTGCTTCCTGTTCTCAATAATCTCCAGTACTCACTTGCTCACTATCCTGATTAAAGCATAGCCAAAGAGCAAGATATAGTGATTAGCTGACTTGTCAGGAAAGGCCAACGCTTGTTCTCCACTGTGCCTCAGACAATATATGACCCATTTTAGGCTTTCATTATTTTTAAGAGAATAACTGCATGTGGTAAAAAAAATATAACCTACTAGAGAATATACAGTAAGATTCTATAATAAGTCTTTGTCCCCTAAAGGTCAATATTATCATATTCTTTTAGGTGACTTCCCAGATATTTAGTATGGCTTTTTAAAAACTTTTCTTCGTGTACAGTATAAAAAGAGAAATACAAAATTTTTTTAAGCTGACTCTTTCACTTGTCTTACCTGGATACTACTTTGTCACTTTAAATGTTGTACGTTATTTAGTTTTTTAGATAAACTATAATTTATTAAACCATTTCCCTGATGATGAGCATTTCCTTTGTTTGTAGTATGCTTCTACCACAATACTGCAATTAACTGTGCAAACTATGTTTGTGAGCATATCTAGAAAACAAAGGGTTCAATCCATATTGTAGAATGAAAGCACAGTCTCAGCTTTGATAATCTTGACTTACCCTGCCAAGTGTCCAACTTACATTTCCTTCAATATTACACAAACAGAATTGCTTTGGCACCCCCTCCCCAGCACAGCATGTACCATCTTTGCTTTTGGGGGTAGCAGCTTTTGAATGGTTGCCCACATGTCCACTAAAGGGCATAGAAGAAGATAGGGACCATAAATTCAAAATGAAGTGGTAGGTAACACAAGCGTTGTTAGACACAAGCTGGGATATGAAGTAGGTTCGGCTGGCTTCTGTTTTATAAATATTTTAATAATTAAATATTTAAGTGACCATACCAATAGCATCCTGGAAGGTCATTATTTATTCTAAAGATACTGCCAGTTCTCACATATCTATGCAGTTTTCTTTGAGTATGGTCCTCAGGGCTTTTTTTCTTTTAAGTTCTCTTTTTTAAAGTTTCATCTTTTGTAACATTTTTTTTGTCTTTTTATTTTGCTTTATGTGTGTATTAGTATTGTTTTCATTCCTCCTAGGAGCTAGTACCTGCACATCACAAATTCTATTCCCGTCTCCATTCCCTTTCCCTTCCTTCCCTCTCACTCCACCTATCGTTGATCTTCTTCCTTTTTCCTTCTGTACATATTTGCAATAGGGAAATGGGTGCACCAAGAGACCGGCATGTCAAGTAAACACATCAGGCACATGAGCACAGGCATCACGTGGTTTCTCTCATCTGAGAAACTGAGAGTCAAAGTGAAGAATAAAATGAAAGATAGATAACAGGTGGTAGGGAGAGCTTTCTTAATTGGGGAAGGAGGGAGGAAGAGGTAAGACATGGGACTAGGAATTCAGCTGTGCTATGTAATGCATCCATTCCACGCTGTCATTTGAAGCACAGAGTTTTCTGACACCCACAGGCATTCACAGGAAGATTATCTAACATGAGCTTGGTTATCAAGAAAGTGGAAATATTTTGGGTTGTGAAAGCACATGATAAACTTGGGTGTGAGAGAAAGAGAAGAAAAGAAGGAGGGGAGGAAAGAGAGAGTGAGACAAACCAAGACTGAAAGAAGTTTCTAGTGAATAATTTAAATATATTTTATATATGTCAGCCTGTGCACAAAGTTCCCCAGGGTCATGTCCCTAGAGGACAATTCCCATTTGGATATAGACATTGTGGTATGTTTGCTTTAAAAGATTGATTGTTTTATAGCTACAACTCATAAAGCCTGAGGTCATAAAACACCCTAGTCTCTTGGAAGCAGACATCATTTGTTGTGTCAATAATGATACACCAAGTTCTAACTTAACTAAAGCTACTGGCACTGCCATGGTATAAGTTGCTCTGTGTCCAAGTACGGACCACTACTAGTCTTATATAATAAGTAGGACTTGTAGCTGAGCTAGGAAAAAGGGAAAATTTAGCTTCAGAAATGTAAAGATTGTTAAATAAGACATTACTGCTACATAAGACATTTTAAAAGACAGAAATAGGCAAGCATAATATTGTTTAGTGACACTTTGAGAGTCAAAGTGTTTGTTGGAGAGGGCAAGGGAGAGAAGCAAGACTACCATGATCTTCCTTGGACTGCCTTCTACAGTGCCCGTGCTCTGGCTTCTCACTCTCAAAAGACAGGTTTTGGTCACAATTTAGTTCCAACTGACTCATTTGCCATCTTCTAGTGGTACTCCCCAAGCCTCTAACCTCCTACAACTGTGCATTCTCTCCATCCCCATTCTGCCTCCCTACTGGCTCCTTCCTTCCTTCACATGTGGGACTGTGGTTTCTTTCTGGAAAAAAAAAAAAAGGCTGGCTTTGAGTTACAGAGTTGGATTCAAATCTTGGCTCTCAGTTTTGACCTCATAAAGTAAAGTTGACCTCTCTAAGCTTTTCCAAATTAAAAAAGTAAAATTAAACTACTGCTTAAGTTGCCCTAAACTATTTAAATAACATATATTCATTAAAAAACTGAAAAAATGCAAGTGTGTATCAGTTTGATACAGTCATGTATGACACATGCATATGTTTTATAATGGGAGTAACACAATAGGTATTTTTCTAAAATTCACTTTGTTTTCCTTCGCATCATTTCCAATAATTGCCCAGGCTCTTCTTACACATCCTAGGGGCTGAGTAATTGTGGAAGTAGTCCTTTGAGCTTTGTTTGCTCCCCTTGCAATTGACCTGGAAGGTTCTTAAATCTTTTTTTGTCATTATTTTAAAATTTCTTCACTTTACTTGAATCTATTTCTCCCAATAACCCAGATAAATCTAATCCTTTCACCGCATAACAGCCTTTAGAATATTGAAAATAAACATTTCTAGGCCTGGCCAAATAACTCAGTGGATTAAAGAGCCTGCAAGCAGGCATAGGGGCTGAGAGTTCAATCCCCAGACCTGCCATGCCAGCCCTATCCCTGGGGCACCCTGAGATGACAATTGAGACTAGGCATGGTGGTGCACATGCCAGCACTTGAGAGGCTATAAACAGGAGGATCACTACAAGTCTGATCTAGTAGTGAGACCCTGAACATCCTGTAGACCTAAAATACAAAAGAAAGAAAGAAAGAAAGAAAGAAAGAAAGAAAGAAAGAAAGAAAGAAAGAAAGAAAGAAAGAAAGAAAGAAAGAGAAAAGGCAAAACATTGCTGTCCCTGGGATTCTTCCCCAACCTAAACCTCAGGGTTTTCTGTTGTTGTTTTGTGTTGTTGCTGCTGTTTTGTGTTGTTGCTGCTGTTTGCCTCTTGACCAGCCTTCTCACCCATCCTATCTGTGGGACTGTGTCCCACACCCCCTGTTAGCAAAACCTGCTGGCTCTGGCCTCTTCTTCCTCTGTACCCTGCCTGGGTCCTAACTCTCTCCTCCTCCATGCAAAAACTCAGCTCTCTTCCTCAGCTGCTGGAAAACTATTATCTGTTGCCATTTTGATCCTTAGCTTGGCTTATAACAAATATATAGATTACCTTTCTTTTGGATCCATTTTTACCCCTGCTACTATCAACCCCATAAAAAGGTGTCTCAAATCATTCTCCAGCTTATTTTGATTGATTTTAGCTATTTCTTCCATTTCTATCTTTAAAATCTCCTCAAAGGCTTACAAATAAATCAGTTAAAATGTGTAGTGCAGTAGAAGAAAAAAACACCATAACGTAAAAATAGAACTTGGCTGAGGAGATGGCTCAGTGGAATAAGTGCTTTCCTAGCAAGCGCAAGGGCCTGAGTTCAATCCCTGGTTCCACAAAAAAAAAAAAAAAAAGGAACGGATTTATTTGTAGCTCAGGTTAAATCTCAGCCACTTAATCACTGCTTGCATTCTCTAGTAATAGCTTCCTCCTCAGTAATACGCGTGTTACTAGGACTCAGTGAGCTACCAGTAAATCATATAAAATGCCTAGATCATTATCTGGCGCTAGGTAGATAATATGTTTTTGTTTCACTGGTGACAATGATGAAAAATGAGAAAAATAGTAGAAGAATATGTGAGAATGAGGAAACTTTTATTTTTCTTTCTTTCTCGTGCTTCCTCCTTTTTCCCATTACTAGAGATTGAACCTAGGGCCTTGTGCAAGGGCTCCATTGCTAATGTTCTCCAATCTCTATTCCCTTTTTTATTTTGAGAGAGGGCCTCGCTAAGTCCCCAAGCCGGTCTCAAAATGTGTTCCTGTTGCCTTAGACTCCAGGCAGCTAGGATTACAAGCATGTCTACTTCGACTAGCATGATCTTTATTTTCTTCGTTTATACACCTATCTTTCCTATACTGAGTATTTAATTTTAACTTGAAAATCATGATTATTTTTTAAGGAAGGAGCTGAACGATACAGATCCCATTCCAGCCTTGTCAAAGCCTTGGTCTATGTGCCCGAGCGAATCCCTTTTCATCTGTTGCGTCTCAATTTCCTAGCCCATAGAAGGAAAAGGAAAAGGCATAAAAACCAACAACAGCGGTTGGTAATGCCATTTAATACTTGAGCCCTCCACATTTCACGAAGTACTCCATGAGCAGAACTCAGCGAAAACACTCCTTACCCCTTCCTGTGCCGAAGCAGACCTGACTTTCTGGGACAGCTGAGTACCTCTGCGAAGCGTAAACACTGATGCTGCCCTGGCCTCTACTTAGCAGAAAGCTTTGAACTTCTCGCAAGTTCATGAGCATTGCTACTCCCTCCCCCAGTATCTGACTTGCAATCTGTAAAATAATTTCAGCCAGTTGAAGCTGGGTTCCCAAATGTTCCAAATTTAAGACTGAGTAGAGACAGGAAAGGGTAAAATAAAAGCACTAATATTCATAGAGCCTCTGCAAATTGTATCATTACACTTAGTCCTCCCACAACCCAGGCGGAAGGTTCTGTCAGCCGTGGCCCCAGGGTGATTTCCTCGCACAGCTCCAGTATCACTGTCCACTGTCCCGTAGTCACTGACTTCAAACCAGGATTCAATGAAAATCTAGAAAAGCCCAAAGCTCAAGGTCCATGCTGCCTCGTGGCAGTTTGAGATCCCGTGGAGCTGTGGATCATTGTTTTAGCAGGCCCTCTGAAGAGCTCCATCTGGTAAATGTTAGACAACCCATATGGTAATTTATTACAAATTAGCCTATAGGTGGCGGTGTGCTTCAATCATACGGACTCAGTCTGGCATGCGTGGTGAAAACTTCAATATGAAATTCTCAAATGCTCTGAGATAGCCGAGTTCCAGAGTCTACCTGGGAAGTGGCTGAGCAAGGCTGTTTTCCTATCTGCAGCACAACAGAGAGCACACGCGTCGAGCGCTGTTCATTGTTCCATGTAATAAACATTGGCAGTCAAGCTGGGCGTGGTGGCGCATGCCTGTAATCCCAGCACTAGGGAGGCTGAGGCAGGAGGATTGTTGTGAGTTCGAGACCAGCCTGAGCTACAAAGTGAGCTTAAGGCCAGCCTGAACTGCACAGTGAGACCCTGTCTTAAAAAAAAAAAAAAAAAAAAACATTGGCAGTCAAAGCCATGTGGCCTTTTCTGCTCCTTTTTTTTTTTTTTTTTTCCATGCACACACTCCTGCGCCCCCCTGCTTTGATGGATGACAGACAGCCCTGCGGCCATGTGAGAGTGAAGTCAGCATAATACACAATGCTAAGAAGTCTTGAGCCAGTCAGCTGGAACCTACTTCCCACTCCACAGAGAACAGCATAACAACAAGAAAGCAGTGGAGCTGTGATGTTGAGGGCCAGGAGATGTGGTTGTGTTTGAAGGGAACTCCATTTAATTAGAGTACCTGGCCATGAACAAGCAAAATTCTGCTTGCATGTTAAGTTGTACCTCTATCATCTTCACTGTCATCTTAATAGATACTTACTGTGTGCCAGGCAGGATACATAAAGTGTTATTGCCCTTGAGCCACACAATAATCTTACGAGATAGGCAGTTATTATACCCATATTAACTGAGGCGCTGTCAGTGTGAAGGTGAAGGCCATGGGCTCTTTCCCTAGCACCACTCTTATCTAGTACTAAACCCTGCCTGTCTCACTATTTTCCAGAAGCAATCAGAAATTTACTTTGAAAAAGTGCTGGTGCTGGGATCAGACCGCTCTGTGGGGGTGGGGGGTTCTGTTATTACATGATGTTTGTTCTATGCTACTCCACAATTCTGTGATTATTCTGGGAAGAAGTTATGCGACTTTCTAGGACTGACCTGAACTGTCAACCCGCCTGCCTCGGCCTCCCCAGTCACTGGTGGACAACGCTGTGCCCAGCCAGCGAGAGCTGTGGAGTACACGTGCTGCGCAGGCGAGCCCCCCAAGACTTGCTTGCTGTAATTGTTTTCATAAGAAGTCCCAGCAGAGACACTCCTGCGTTAAGCAGGTGGGTGCTGAAAATGAGACCACTGTGACCCATCAGTGGCTTCCAGCAGCACTGTCACCCGCTGCTGGGTCACGGACCACACTTGGGTTACACTTGCACTAAGCCAACTTGAGGTGACTGTGCTTTACTGTTACATGGACTCCAAGACTCTGTGACATGGTCAGCTCTTAAAAGGGAGAGGAACGGGGAAAATTGTCAGAAACAATCAGAAACAATGAGACCATAACTTTGATTCAAGCTGAGCATGCTAGCGCACTCATGTAAGGCCAGCACTTAGAAGGCTGGGGCAAGAGAATCACGGAGTTTAAAGCCAGAGCCTGAACTACACAGTGAGACTCTGTTTGAAAAAGACAGAAATTTAGTTTCAGAGGTTATAGTTCACAGAAGTTCCCTCCTCTTAACTTCTCCTTCCAGCAAGTTCCTCTTCCAGTGGCAGCCAACAACCGATAAGGAATGGGACCAGAGCAACAGGTGCCTGCCTGGTCGCCTCAAGTGGCTGGTTGACATCTCTGAGATTTTTCAGGCTGGGTAACACCCATTTAGCTGGCTATGCCCTTCACAGCAATAATTTTTGGGTACTTCTTCCCTATTGAGAAGGAATGGAGTGAGTGTGGCATAGAACATACCATAATAGGAGAGCCCCCCTCTGTCTCTCTCTCTCTCTCCCTCATTCCCTCGCTCTACATTCACTTCACTTTTGCTGCAGCTCAACTGTGTCACATAAGGAGTGACCAATTTCCAGACCTAACTGAAACTAGCTGCATTGTGCAACTGAAAGGCAAGTGTGAGGGTGACTCATGACAGGGAGCTGGAAAAGCCACCCTGGGCAGCTCTCCCCTTGTTTCAGATGTCTGCCAGGGAGGCAGGTGGTGACCGAGGAGGCCCAGCCCCAGCCAAATCAGGTCTTCTTCTGGAGTCTTGGGCAAGCACCCTGAGAGCTGGTGCTGCTGATGCTTCTGCCACAGGGATCAAACCTCCTACACGATCTGGAGAAAGTCATGGGCTCCCACGCAGGCAGGCCCACTGTGGCTACACCCTGGAGCCTGTGACACATGCTGGCTCTCTGATTTTATTCCTCAGAGGCTTGGTCTTGCCTCTCATTGGAAGCAAGAGTTGGCCTTGATCCTTGAACCTCTTCCTAAGCCCAGCAGAGGTAAAAACCTGATATTGCCTTGGGTGTGACCCCAGTCAGCCTTGTTAATAAACATTCCTTCCTGTTTGCTTCATGGTGACAAAAAAGGAGGGAAGCCAGGTCAGAGGAGACAGGCTGGGGCCACACCAGGCAGGGTCTCCAGCAGGAAAGCTAGAACTTGCTGGAGCTGAGTTGCCCAGGGGTTTCTAATGATTATAATGATTCACTTGCCAGGGCAAATATTCTGAAATGTGTGAAATAGTCTCTGCCTTTCCCCTGAGCTTCCAAGTAGGCTGGCGCTTCTTGTTCTGCCCCTTTGCCTTCTCACCTTTTGAAATATGTTGGCAGAGTCTTCCATTGCAGGGTAGGGTTCACCTTGTTTCAACGTGCTGGGTAGAGGACCTGTTGTGCCAAAGAGACATTGTGTTAGTGACCATTTTAAGGATTTATTCAGACTCCTCAAATACTTCCTTGTGTTTTGGGGCTCAAGCAGATTAAATTATAAACAAAAGGTCAGAAGAGTTTATAAGTCAAGCTCTACATACACTTAGCCTGCATGAAGCCATAGATACGATCTCCAGCACCATTAAGAAAAAAAAAATTATAAGAAACAATCTCTGGATATGTCAATTTTTATGCATCATGATAAGGTTTATCATTGAAAATCAAGGCACTTTTCAATTCTTAATATAATACCTTGGTTATGTATGATATACATGACACTTTCTACCTGACAAAATGTAGTCTTCTGTTTATTTTTTCAATACATCCTGACATCCTTTTAGCATTCTCAGTCCCTAGCCAGTCCTCCCATAATTCAGTGAGGTCAACTTTAGTGGAAACCTTTGTCCTATGCTCTGCTTAATCATCGTGGATATCCATAGCCACACTATCTTTATTAGCCTAGTTATTCAGGAAGTCTTGGGATTGCTATCCGGCTAAATAAGGACAGTAATGACCTTTTCCAGTCAGAATTCTCCAGTGACTTCCCACTGTCTTCAGAATAGTACCCAGCCTTCTTTCCATGACAGAGAGCCTTACAAAGCCTTTCCTCCTCTCATGACTTGAGCCAGTATTTCCTTCTGCACGGCGGCCCACATCAGTTCTCTCATTCTGTGCCTCCAGTGGGCCATGCCGTCTCAATTTCTTGGCTCTTCTTGTCGGTAATACTTCTGTCTTTCTTCTCTGATTGCCTCCATGTCCCCATTCAGAGCTCAGGTCAGATGTCACCACTCCAGAAAGGCTGTCCAAGTTTTCCATAGGAAGCGGCAGGGACATTTTCCTGCTGTTTTCATCCTGAATGTGTACCAGAATTTGACTGTTTTTGTTTGCTTCCTTGTACACTATTTTATGAGTATTCATTCTTTCTCAGGTCTGTTTTTCTCCAGGAATGGAAGAGCAGTGTTTCACTACTGCATCATCATTTCTAGAACACCACCTGGCACATAACAAGCACTCAGTAAATACTTGTTGAGGAAATAATCTTGATTCAATGCAACATCTACTTTGAGCTTTTTTTTTAACCTATCATGAGGAGTTCTGACTGCCTGGAGTCTTATTACATATTGGGTACCCTAGTCTGAACTGGCAAGTACCATGATATCCTCACATGGTTTTTAAAACAGTAAGATATTAATGGTATTTTATATCATTTGATTCACTTTTGGAAAAAGACAAAAGGCTTAAGAGAATGTTGAATACATGCATTAGTCCTTAGTTCTTTTCAAACTTCTCCAACAAGATATAATTAATTGCTAAAATACAGTGAATAATAATGCTTAGTAGGGAATCTGAATGGCAATATTAAGTATCCCTTAATGATGAATTGTTTTTGAAGTCCAGTGACTTATATTTTTAAATGTTGTGTTCCATTGTATATCTAGGTTTGATTCACTATAGAAGAAATTTCCCCTCAAACTGTTCTACTTCTTTTTTTCTTTCGTTTTTGGCAGAACCAGGGATTGAACTCAGACCCTTGCACTTGCCAGGGAAGCACTTATTCTACTGAGCCATCTCCCCGGCCCCCACCCTCAAACTGTTAAAGAGGGACAGTGAGACAGCTTGGTGGTCTAAGTGCCTGCCTGGCAAATACAAGGACCCAGGTTCAACCCCCAGTAGCGCACGCTGTGCCGCCATGCCAGCCACCAAAACCGGACATAGTGCTGCACACCTGTAATCCCAGCACTTGGGAGGCTAAAACAGGAGGATCACTACTATGAGTCCAAACTGCATAGTGGGACCCTGTACTAAATAAATAAATAAATAAATTTTTAACAAATTGTTGGGGGAAAAAATGTGCCCTCAGGATGGTGTGTCCTCTTTATCCTGGAAAACTACCCACATACATGTGGTTCAAGCTAGTAATCATCTGGAAATAATTCTGGAAGAATCTTAGGGGAAGCAGTGCTATCCTTGTTGCCCCACCCACTTGCTGCCTTCCCTAGTCCAGGAAGGAAAAGCTTTGTAACAGACTATATAAAAAAGAAATATGAGACTTCAGGAAAGAGAGCTCAAAGTTCTGTCTTTCTCACCAGTCTCTTTTCAGACCTCCATTTTGAATCACTTCTGCTTTCTGTCCTGCCATGTGTTTGAAATAAGAGGTGTGCGTCCACCTCGCTTCTGAGAAGGGAGGCCTTCGAGTCCTCTGCCCCCCAAGCTTCTCTGAACTAGCACAGGTTTCACATGTATCTCGCATAAGGGCGAATGGTGCTCTCTTCTCACGTGGATGGTGTATAGTCGCTGTCCCTCCTTAAAAGGAGAAACAGAAACCAAACGACAGCATAATATAAATCTTCTTCCAGAACATCTTCAAGCTGCCAATGAAAGAGTGCCTATGACTCAGATTATTTGTCCAATTCATCCACTAAGCAGATCACAGAAGCCTGTGGGTCCAAACTTTGGTGTACATGAATAAAGTTTCTTCTGTCTCATATGCTGCTACAGCCTAGAAGCTATAAACATCATTTGCTACTCATAGAGGACTGCAGGCTCAGGATCCGGGCTATGGTTTTCATGTCACAATAACGCATCTAAGGAGAAGATCCACAATGGTGATATGGGTGAATTATATTAACTGAATACCATCAAGGGAATTAACAGACATGCTTTAAAATAAAATATGGCAAACGGAAAGTATTCAGTCAAAGCCAGAGCATAAATTTGAATAATTACCTCTTTCATTAAGTTGGTATCTAAAGGCATGAAAGAGCAGATCTTCATCTCATGAATGTCCCAGAACCAGTTTATTCTGGTAGCCACTGCAGAGGTACAATGGACCAATGGTCTCAGCTGCTGCCTTCTGAAATCTACCTGATTTGTTGTGAGCCTTGATTTTTGTGCCTGCTTGCAGCCTGTGATTAGGAACCCAAGTCAGGCCCTTCCCTTGGTAATATAAGGACTCTTCTGACAGGCCGCTTTGGCTTATGGACTCCCATCCAGGCTTGCTAAAACTTTCTTAGAAATGAAATCTTAAGGCTTTCTTTGTCTCCCTTCATCCTTTCCTTCCCAGGAAGTGGTCCCACCCAAAGTTCTGATGGACTGCCAGCTTCTTCCAGTTCCCATGAGGTTCTTCTCTGATAAATCTCTTGTGCTTCTAATTCTACCTCGATATGAGCCCCTTCGGGAGCATTACCTAACACAGTGGCCTGAGCAGGGATACATTTAAGACACAGGAAGAATTAATCCACCTAACTCACTTAGAATAATTTGGTTCAAGACTAAGAAAGAGAAAGTCATAGGATCATAAGAGAAGTTCAACATAGATGAAAGTTTGTGAACTTTGAAGATAATAATACACATTACACTCACCATTGTTGATCTCCTATTATGTTGTCTTGAAATTCTGTGTTGTTGCTTTTATTAAAATGAAAAAGAGAGAACTTTGTGAAAATTACTAGGTCCTGCCAGAAGTGCTTGTGACAGTTAGGGCAGAGGTGGGAGTAGCCGATATCAAAGCTTACTCATTTCTGTGTCTGATGCTATTTTAGCTACAAAAGCCAGTTAGAAAACCCCAAGAGATTCCATTGTTTTGGTCGACATAGATAATTCTGTTGATGTGCATGTTCTGGTTCTTTTAAAAAAGACTCTATATATTTTTACTTCAACTCTAGCTATAAATTTTTATTTGGCTTTTGAGGTGTGTGAATAACAGTTTTTAGGCTTGTGATTATAAGGTTTATGTACAATTGGAAAAAGCAAAATAGAAAGTCAGTCATTTGTGTCAAATATTAAAATTCTCATGAATAAAAATGCATTCATTATAAAAACCAGGATGCATATTTGTATATTCCTGTGCCTTCCTCAATGTGTGAAACTATGTATCTCCAATGATATATAATGGTATTTGTATAACTGAACTGAAAACTTTTGACTTGTTACTGGTAAATAACATGTCATTGGTAAACATTTACCAATGATGAAACAGAGGCTTGGGGAGTTAGAGGTTAGCATAGGTATGGCAGCAGAGTTGCCAAGCAGGACCTCTGCAAGGTGCAAATGGATGAGACATCACTGACTCTCATGACTGTGCTGTTATGCAGAACAAAAAGTGCCCAGATGGATAGATTCTAATCACATAGTTGGGGATTGTTTATTTGTTGCTTGTCTATGTTGATTCTGGTGGTGGGCATGGGGGTGGTAGTGGTGGTGCTAGGAACTGAACTCAGCCCTTCTGCACTGAGCAAGAATTTTATTTCTTTTATTTTAGGTGAGGTTTCTAAGTCACTACATTGCCCTATCTAGACGGTTTGCGATGCTCTTGCCATGGTCCACAATAGTGATCAAGTTATAGGTGTGCACTTCCTACCCATTAGTCTTAATCAATGGTAATACATAAACAGTGGTAAACTGAAAGGTTACAGTGTTTATTTTTTATATTGGATATTCTAGTTTTGATTCAAATCTTAGCTTTCTTACATATAATTTACCTAGGCTTTTCTTATTTTCCTGTGTACTGAAATGGTCTTAAACTCATTTTAAGACAGAGATCACATTTTTTCATGTTGATTGTACATTTGAAAATATTTCAGTCCAATTATTAATAATACAATCCAAGAATAAACTATTGTAAGATCAATTTTGCTGATGGTTTAGGAATTTTACAACTCTTTGTAACATGCTGACAAATCGTAAGGATTACTTGAGTAATACACTGAAGAACTATTGGTCATTTACTCATTTTGAATAAATTGAACCCTTTCCTTTCAAGATTTCAGATGCAATTCAAGGGATTATAAGAACATATCATATTTGCATATAGTCCTATCACCCCCCAGAAAATATGAAATTGTCTAGAGATTGTCAAAATCTCCAATCTGAGATTATCAAATCCTCTCCTAATTTTTTACCTAGCCGTAAGCTAGTCCATCACCACTGGTGGACAATGCCATGGAAGGTAAAGCAAGAAGTATGGACCACAATATTTCTTGCCCTGAATGGGTCAGGAGTCAATCTACAGAGAAGCAGAACGGAGACAACCAGAGAAAAAGCAGGAACAGAAGTTGGAAAGACATTCCTGAGAGTGCTTGGCCCCTTAGTGGGTCATTTTGGAGTCTAGCTGCATCTCTGTCCTTCCTATGGTGCGACTGTCCAGTCCTTCCTGGTATTTCAGGAACTTACGTCCAGCTCTTTCTAACTAGTCCAAGATGACTTCAGGTACTCGCAAGAGATATGAATCAGATTATAGAGAAATTCCATTTTGTTTTCCTTGAAAACAGTATCTAGCCAAAAAAACTCATCTGAGTTTTTCTAGGACACTGTGAATTCAGTAAGATTCTTTTTTCTTTCTTTCTTTCTTTTTCATGTCAAAAACTAGGATTTTCATACACACATTCATGAGATTTTTTTGCTCATCCACATACAAAACATTCCTTTACAAGTGTTTAATAGATGCCAGCACTTTGAAGTTACTAAAGCTGTCTTGATTCTAGAAGTCCATAATCTATTAGTGGACATCTTATCTAGTATATCTACTTTTGGCACTAAAATTAAATGACTTTACAAGGGTTACACATTACTAAAGGGATCTGGCAGGCTAACAGAGAACAAGATCTGTCCTGCTAGAAAACATTTTTCTTTTCATAAATATTCATATTTTTAAACAAAATGCTAAAATTTTAAATCAACTATGTACAGATAGGATAAAACCTGCAGCTTTCACTTGTAAGAAAGACAGTAACAGTACTAAGTGGGATTTCACTCTCTTGTGATTTTTTTTAATATTTCACAAATAGAATCATAATATGTGTTTGGTTGATTAAAAAATTGAAGGTATTTTGATCCTCAGGCCTGAGGTGCTGGCCCCAGACCCAGAGCATGCTGAGCCAACAATTGAGACTGGGAGTGGTAGTGTGCACCTGTAATCCCAACTCTTAGGAAGCTGTAAACAGGAGGATCACTATGAGTCTGATCTACATAGTGAGACCCTCTAGACCCTGTACTAAATTTTAAAAAAAGGTATTAGAATGACCTTTGAGTCTCTGTTCTTCAGCAAGTTGCTTTAAATTCATCAAACTTTAATCTTTAATCTGTGGTTCCAGAGTACTGAGGTTGAGAACATAAACTGGTAGCCAACTGCTGATTTTGGTATTTGGCCTCACCACCAATGCACTCAGATTTTATATAAGCTGCTCGATGATTCTGTACCTCAATTTTTTGATGCATCTTAAGATAGGGAGGTACATGCCCAGTGCCTAGTGGGTCACTTATAAGTGACCCACTAGGCACGTATGAAAACACTTGAGCCATGCTGTTCATAACAGCAAAAAATGGACTAAAATACAATTGTAGAATAATTTTAGCAAAATCACATAATGGAATATTATTTCATGATAGTAGTGCATAAACTACAGCTAAATATATCAGTTTTGGTGATGAATATTAAAGTAAATTACTGATAAATTCTGGAAAAATTCATACTATAGGATTTTATTTATATCAGCTTCAGAAAGATAGTATGTTTTATCTAGGAGTATATTATAGACAGAAAAAGGAAACATGTTAATGACTTATAAAAAATTCAGCATTATGTTTATTTCTAGAAGTAGAAAGGGGATAATATAGAAAAGGCATAGGAAAGCATCTAAGTACAGATAAAAGTGTAATATATATATATAGTGTCTACTTGGTGATTTTCCCATAAACTATGCATATATATTTTATGAAAGAAAATATATGTATGTAATTTCAAAACAAAATTAATAATTACAGTAACTAATGCCAGTCAAGGGAAATTAAATAAGTTTCTAGCAATACTATCTAGCATATAGTAAACTCTAAATTTATATTTTTAATTTTTAAAGAGAGCATAAAGTAGTATTAAAACAGAAAAATTACATATGATACAGAATTTTGCTTAAAAAAGTAATATAAATTTTACAGTATTTGTCATATTGCATAGTGTTTTCAACATAATTGGTCAATTTACTAGATATATGCATGAAAAACTAAAATAAGAATAAAAGAAAAAATATATAACAAAGTAACAAGAGGGGCCAGGAAGATAAAACAGTAGATTAAACACAGGCCTGGCAAGTGCAGGGTCCTGAGTTCAATCCCCAGTCCTGAAAAAAAAAAAAGGAAAAAGAAAATAAGAAGAGAGAAAAAGGAAAAAGAATTTTAAAAAAGACAAAGCACATTAAGGATTAACTTCTCCTTTCCATACGCTAGCAGAAATGCACAGTACAGTTGTCCAAACCATCCTGCTTACATACATAGATAAATCTCTTTCCCCCATTCCCTTTCCTATCCTCCCGAACTTAGTAATTCCTTCCTTTTGAGCAGGTTTATTCCATTTTCCAAGTATCCACAGTACATTTCAGTTTTTATTTTCTCATTCAGACTCTCACACTAAGGAGACAATATGATGTTTGCACATGTGGGCTTGATTTATTGCACTAAAAGAGTATGGTCTGTAATTGTTTGTAATTTGTAATTGTTTGTAATTGTCTGTAATGGTTTGTAATTTACCAATGAAAGCCTCAAATTTATCGTTTTTTTAATACCTGAATAATACTTCATTCTGTAAAAATACCATATCTTATTTATCCATTCCTCAATTAATAGGCATTTGGGTTGCTTCCAAGATTTAGCTATGACAAGTTGTGTTGCTATAAACATGGGTGCACATATATCGCCGTGGTTTGATGTTTTCAGCTCTTCTGAAAAAATATCCAGGAGGGGAATAGCTGGCTTGAATGGAATCTCTCATCCTAGATTTTTGAGGAATTTCCACAATGATTTCCATAGTGGTTGTACGAGTCTGCACTCCCACCAACAGTGGAGAAGGGTTCTTTTTTCCCCACAGCCTCTCCAGCATTTGTTATTGGTTGACTTCTTGATGTTAGCCATTCTTTCTTGGGTGATATCAAATCTCAGTGTTGTTTCAATTTGCGTTTCTTGGGTAATTAATGATGTTGAACATTTTTCACATATTTACTTGCCATTTGTATTTCTTCCTCTGAGAAATGTGTATTCATCTTAGAGGCCCATTTTTTGATTCATTCTTTGAACTTTGAGAGCCTGCTTTTTTAGTTCTTTGTATGTTCTAGATAGAAGGCCTTTGTCAAAGGGACAGTTGGCAGTAGTTTTTTTCCAGTTCATGGGTTTGCTTTTTATTCTAATTTTTTTTTGAAATGCAGAAACTTTTCAAAAAGATGAGGTCCCAGTTGTTGATACTTTGAAGTATTTCCCATGTAATTTGGTTTTTGTTCAGAAACTCTCTACTTACCCTGATGTCTTTAAGATTTCTACCTACATTTTTCTCCAGGATATTTAGTCTAAACTCTAAATTTAAGATTTGTATCATGCACTCGCTGTATATCCATACTGATGAATATGAGATATTCAGTTGCCTGATGCCAGAATTAAGCACAGCTTTTAAGGTAAAAAGTGATCAGTTTGTAACTACATTTTCCTAGAAAAAATAATAGGCAGGATCAAATAACCTACTTTAAGCCACCCTAAGTAGAACCTATTCATAAAATTGCAGAATTTATATAATTCCTTAGCGCCATTGCATCAAGTATTTACTTAAAGATAAAGAAGCCAAGGTTCAGGGAAGTCAGCTGAGCTTGTGGCAGACTGCACACTAGAGCACAGGTCAGGATGGAAGTGGCAGGAAAGTACACTACTGATGGTGTTCTGCAAATGGAACTGAAGGAAGGATGGGAGGGAGATAGGAGTGAAAGATGAGCCCAGGTACAAGAGATCCAGAAATCAGATCTCACAACTCAGGATTATGCTCTTTTGCCTCCCCTCAAAAGACCCTAGCAGCTGCAATCTGTTATGCTTCCCTAGAATTAGAGGCCTACCACTTTGGAACTAATACTTTTGAATGAATTCTTTGGAAGCCAATTATCTGGGAAGAATGCAGGCCCAGCTAATACATTACTAGATAACAATCCCACTCTCACCTACATCTAATAAACGTGATAGATATACATTATTTGTCCTTAAGTACCCTGCCCTTGAATCATGTGAATCACCATCCAGTCACCAATCTAAGGTTGAGTTTATAATTATTCATTTCATAAATGCTCATAGAAAACTAAAAGATCTCTACTAGGCACTTTTTAATGGATAAAACTATTTCTGAAAACCATTTATCCTGTCCAGTCAGAAGAGGCAGATATTTACTTAAAAGAAAAATAAACCAACCATAAGTAACTCTGTACAAACTAATCCCCACAACCCTTATGTCACACCAGCAACTGAATAAAAACTTATAAAGAACCTTTGCTTACTTCAGGCCTTATCACCTGGAGCCAGCTAATAGAGAAAGTGGGTCTTGCAGCTGAACTCTTGAACCAGGAAGAATCAGTCCAAAGTTTCTGGTAGGTGACATGACCCACAGGAGTATTTCCATTCCTTAGTTTATCTTTGACTAATGAATGATTGCTTATTATTTGCTCTATATGCTTGGAAATTGTAGTCAAATTGCTAAAGTGGTCACAAGCAAGAGGTTTCCTTTTCAAAAAAAAGAAAAGCAATTGCTTAAGACCAACGTTTAATTAAAAGAAGAGAACTTTTGCTTTATTTTTGCTTGTTCTTTGACACAGAGTCTTGCTATTTTGTCCAGTCTAGTCTTGAACCCACTACATAGTCCAGGCTGTCCTAAAACTCCTGGCAATTCTCCTCTAAGCCTTCTTTCTGAGTGTTGGGATTATGAGTATGCACTATAATTTGTTGTTTTTTTGTTTTGTTTTGGTTTGGTTTTTTTGCACTATAATTTCAAACTTCCAGTTTTCCTTCTCTTTTTTTGGCCTAATGTTCAATTGTTTGAGACCCTTCTTAACAAGTAAAGAGACTTCTGTGGAATAAGAGCAAACCTAGAATTTTCTAATTTTATATTCTAATTTGTCACCACTTCACAGATTTTGTCCATAGCAAGAAAGTATGACCTCATCATTTATATATTAATTGCCATTCACCATTGAGTGGGTTTAATTGGAAATGCCAATTAAACACAATACATCTGGGAATTTCTAAATTGTAACTCTATCCAGATTTTTTTTGTTTTTATGTGAAATTTTGACTTGTAATAGGTGCATAATGGATAAAGTTTCTAAAAAAAAATAATAATTCAGTATATGAACCTCAGTTTAACTCCCTTTTCATGATGGCAGGTTAAGCTTGAGGTCCTCAATTAGAATTATGTTTATGTTTGATATATAGCTTAACTAGCTTATAATTGAAGAAAATGTCACAGTAGAAGTGTCATTAAGTGTTAAATTATCAAGTAAAGTACAAAGATAGACAAATGATCAAATAATTAGAGTAAAATTCCTTCCTCAAATTATTCATCAGAAAGCCTGAGTTGAGCAGAACACCCACTACACCAAAAGGAAACATTCCCTGACCAAAGCACAATTCCCCATAGCAAGCTGGGAGAGTCAGGGACACTCAAAAGATATCATCAGAATAAATCACTACAATTTTTCACAGTTAAATCCCATATTACAGAAAACAGGATAAGAAAGAGAGGACAGACACAAATAAACCAAGGGGTTTCTGTGGGGAGGAAGGTTAGATTGCTAGCTTGTTTTACTTACCCTTCCCATCAGTGGTTGTTTTTGTCTCTTAGCCTTTGATCCAGCAATAGATTAAAGTTCTTTATGTGCAATAGGAGTACCTACCAAAATGGCACCTGTTCCTGATCAGTCATTCTAAGATCATATCGTTTTCCTAAGGAAGTTCAGGATGAGAATGAATTGCAGTTAACAAATGCATCATCTGGTGATTCCCTTTTCTACCTGAAAACTGGACCATGGAAGGCATCTCTGCAACCATCCTGTGGTACAGCCAGCAAATGGCAAGCATAGTTGCAGTGCTGCATGGGGGAAGTCAGGACTGACACAAACAGCTTTAGACCATGCTCCCATACCCTGGTGTGGATGAACAATCATCTAACACATCCAAGTTCTCAATGCAATCTCCAGAATAAGAATTCGGAATATGAGAAAGGAAGTTGAGCATGGAATTTAAAAGCTAGAATTGCAAGGTAAGAGATCTGAGAGCTTCAAGTGGGTAGGGCTTCCAGCATTTCAGAAGAGTCTCTTTTGTTTGTTTTTGGTCTAGACTGAGAATTCAAAGACTTAGGAAATAAGACAGGCTAGAAGACACCCTGGGGTTGTTTTCTTTCTCCATTTAGAGCCCTGGCTAATAATACACGTGTCAGTCTCTGCACTCAGAGCTGACTAATGCCTGAAAATGTGGCCCACTTTCTCTCCACAGCCAATCAGCAGTCAAAGTGACTGCCAGTTGCTTAGCACCTTCTCCACATGCCCCACACCTTGGGCTTTCTTTAGTGTGTCTGATGTTTCTCATGTAAATCAGAGCAGCCAACTTCTAACTGTTCCTGCTGCCAGCCTCTGATTCCAACTTGGTCTTGCCTTCCAAAGAACAAGTTTAACCACAGGTCTTCTTTGTCTAAAATTTTTCAGTGTTTAAAAAAGAAAAACAAAATACAATCTTAGGGCTGGAAAGATAGCTCAGCAACATAAAAACCTGGCTGTGTTGGCAAACGCACAGTCCCAAGTGCAATCCCAAGTACTTCTAAATAAATAAACTTTTCGGTAGTTTCTGCTAACTTGCAGGCTGCCTGGTTTCTGTGGCTGGCTCAGTGCACCTGGAGGCAATGTCAGTGTGGCACGTAGGGCTGGGAATCAAATCCCAATCCCTGCACTTGCCTTAGCGGTGCTTAGTCCACTGAGCTATCTCCCTAGTCCTCAGATAAAACTTTTCCATTGATCCAAATCTTGTCTTTGCTACTTAACAGTTTGGGTAAGCTACTCGACCTCTTTTATCCCCAAGTTCTTCATACATTAGATGTTAATAGCCTTCATGAGTTACATTAAGATTCAATAATGAGATACTCTTTTTAAAGAGCTAGCATTATGCCTAGTTTCTGGTAACTTTTAGCTACTATTACTATTATTATTTCTCCAAGTTATTATTATTGGTTACAGAAGAGAACCACAGTTTATTTTTGTCCTCCTCTCCAGTTGTCTGCCTTGCCACTAGCCCTCCCGTATTTTCGACTCCTGTAATGTGAAGTACATAGTTTGTGTCACCCCTTTATGCCACGGGACTTATACACATTGTGAAGTCTTTAACAGCCCTGCATGATTAGTACTCATATCCTTCTTTTATAGATAAGGAAATTAAGACGCAAAGAAACCTGTAGAGATCATACTTCAAGTCAAAGCCTATTGTACTCCAAATAGGCTTTTTATGAGTACACTGTGCTACCTTTATACAACCTGACGTCCTAAAACTTGCCACAGCGGTATTTCTGGTCATATATTTTTTCCAGAACCTCTATGCTTCGCCATTCCCATGTGGAAACTAAGCCACTCCTGGATCTAGACAGAACCTTATAACCCCACCTCATCTAACTGAGTCCAGAGCAAGACTATAGCTTCCAAAATTAGGTCCCCAAAGGCAACGCCGCTTCTGTATGAGTCAGTCTTTTGGAACATGTACAGTTTAAGGCCTAAGCTGCCATGTAAAAAGTTCTGCTGTCAGAAGCTGCTGTGCTTGAGAGAACGTGTAAAGAGTCCATGTAAAGATAGATAGACATGCAAGGCCCAGGTGCTCACCACACTTCCAGCAATGCTAGGAGATACCACACGAAATACAGCAAAGCTGTCTCAGCCAAGCCTTGTACCAATGGCCCATTAATGAACTAAGTAAGCGATCCTGATTCTTTAAACCATGAAACTTTGGAATGCTTGATAGACAGTAGTTGAACACCCATAGAAGCCTTGAATTCTAACTAATCACTTTCATTTCCCCTGATGACATCCCTTGTGTGGTCTTCACATGGGCTGCTGCCTCTACCTAGAAGTCACACCAACCTGAAAATCCCCGCTAGTGCCCACAGACCTTCACTTCAGGAGTTGTTTTGTTTTCAAGAGTCACTTTAGACCTTGTAGTTTTAATCATCATTCCTCAGCTCTGCTCATGGGTGGTCAAACACTCAAACCTCATATCAAAATATATGCTCATTTTCTTGATTTTTTTGTTTTGCTTTTCATTTTCACTCCTTCCGAACTGTGAGACTTAAATCTCTCTAAAAAGTTCTGTTCCCTCCAAAAAGAGTAACAAAAAAGCCTTCTATTTTTGCAGCAGTATACCATACCATTAGCTCTTCTTAGGAGTTCTAGAATTCAAAGAGTTTAATATGTGTTATACTACACATTAGAATAATAATTATATTGAATCACTAATATCTATTTATGTCTGTTTCATGCTGTGAGCCTTGAAAATAATATATCCCCAATGCCTGAAACCTAGAACGTGGACAATACATGATAAATAGATGAAAACATGGATGGAAAGGTGAAAAGGCAGTTATGTATAGTTTCCCTTCAGCTTTTTGTATTCAAGATATAGGACACACAAGATTATAAAGGTCTCTGGATCTATGGAAGCAACCTTGGTGTTGGACATGTGCTTTTCGCCATATCTGTTTCAAATTTCCTCTTTTCCTTATGGTGCTACCACACCACAGACATTATTTATGACATTCCTTTATCCTCACAGCCATGCCGAGAGCCTCTGCACTTGGACAAGTGAACGCTTTTGCTCCTGACAATCAAAACCTGATGTAAGGACTCCAAGGAGAGTCAGAGTCAAAAGCTCATATGGCCTCCATCTACAAATTCCCTTTCCATTTCTAGCCAGTTTATGGTACGCCATCTAGACTCCTGACCTTCCCAACCAAAATCTAGTTAATCTTTATAATGTCATTTCCCTTTATGACTGGCTCCGTGCTATGGCAATATTATGGAAAGGACTCTGTTCTGCCCTGACAAGCAGGTTTGTACTGCACAAGGAAAATGATATACCTGTTACCTCATCTGTATTTCCCCAATGATTCCTGCTTAGTGGGGAAAACAGAGATATTACTAAATAGCAATACTAACTTGATTGGTAAGATTAAAAGAGAGCCTACAGTTTTTATTTTACCATAGAATTTTCTTATAGACATATTTGTACATCAAATTCTGATAACAGCTACAATCTATAAATATACCTTCTCAGCTGCAACAACTATGACTGGAATGCAAAACTATTCCAGTATAGAAATGTTACAGTATATCTTGTTTTCATTATATGTAAAATCCCAGGCACCAATGAATCCTCCAGAATACTCTCTTACCTGACCATAAAGAGAAAAGACTAAAATATTTTTAAATGAGAAACTGGCTATCTACAGTCATAAAGTGATTTAAGAACAAATGTGGAGTTTTTTCTTATTGTTATTATGATAAGTTCTGTACTTGTTATAACTATAATCACTTCTACATTCTTTTTCAGAAGGAACTGTTTGAAGTCTGCAGAATAGTGAGGTTTGGAAAAACTTCTGAGGTATGGCCACATGTCTTCTGATTGGGTAACAACTCTCGTACGATAGGCCTTTTGCTGTTGACTCACCATGGGTAGCAGCTTAGAAGCTTGATGTCAGCATGCAAAAATGTCAGGCACTTCACTCTGGCAACCATCCTCCTGCTCTCCTCAAGCTCTAGCAATAGTCCAGAGTTAAGCAAAATACTTCGGTTTACCCTCTAAGTAGCGTCTGCCTGGCATTTTCTCTTCCTGCATTTCTTTGCTATCATTCTATAGCAAAGAAATTCAAGATCTCAGCAAGCTAAAACTAAACTCCTCCAGGTATATGCCTCTAAGAATAACAGAGATTACATACTCAGATTGTATATCTGAAGATATAATTGCCCAGTTGTAGTTGTGATATGAGAGATGTGTATGATGATTTTCTCAGTGTCTTTCTGTAATACACACACACACACACACACACACACACACACACACACAATCTTCTCTATAAGTAAAACACTAGAATGCAGAAATACTGTAGTCTGTTAATAGGAAGGAGTCGTATGCTAGATTTTTAATGAATTCTATGATATTGATACTCCTGATTATTTGATCCACCCCAGTACCTCCACATTTCTGACTTTTTTTTTTTGATGGAACCAGGGATTGAACTCAGGCCCTTGAACTTGCCAGGCAAGTGCTTATTCTACTGAGCCATCTCCCCAGCCCCTCATTTCTGATTCTTGCAGTAGAAACTTAAATAAGAGTTAGGACTATCTCTGAAGTCTTTTATGAACCCATAAACTTACATAATTAGGAGCACTCTGAGAAGACTGTTTTTCTGAGGTTCATGAGGCATGGCAGACTTCATTGCCACAGTTCTAGGTCTAAATCTGTGAGTGCCTCCTTTGATATATTACCTACTTCCACATTTCCTACTCAAACCTCTGTATCATACCTTCATTTAGTAAAAAAGAGAGCATTTGCTCTAAGCTAATCTAAATGTCATACTTTCAGCACCTTTTACATTGTTCTTGTGGTTTAGGCAACAGAAAGCAATAAGCAGATAAGAGATAGCATATCCAGGCAATGACTATGGCCAAGGTCAAGCAAGCAATTACACAGAACATTAAGCCATGGTAGAATTGATAATTCACATAAACTAAATCTTCCCTAATTCAAGTTGCAAAACTGCAAAGAACTCAAAGTTTCAGGATCTTTGATTCTCTTGCTATACTATGATTTGAGATGAAATTCAATCATGATTATTCAATCCCATCTTCATTTCATTTTTTCATGCTAATGAATGGCACCAACGCCAGTTTCCTATTCTATTTGAATGAACACCAGGTTTCTCTGGCTTCAGTACTGTATTCAGATACGTGCTGCCTGCTCCCCAAGGAAAATGATATGTACACATCTTAGTTGTTAGAACCTGTGAACATGACTTTCATAAGAAGATAGTTAAGGACCTGGAGATGAGATTATCTGGGAGATTGGACGATGAATAAACCTAATAACAGTTGTCCTTCTAAGAAGCACACAGAATACAGACTCTGGGAGCAAAAGAAGTCCGGTGAAGATGGAGGCAGAGCTCACAGTGACGCAGCCAAGGCCAAGAAACATCTAGAGCTAAAGGAGCTGAACCAATTCCCTGTGAGACATTTTGCCTTATGGCTTCCTGTCTTCAGGACCACGCACAGATTTTTTGTTGCTTTTTTTTTTTGGCTTTAAAACCATTAAGTTCATAGTAATTGGTTACAACAAAGGAAACTAATAACATTATAAGTGCAAATGACTTGTAAGAAATCATGTAAGAAATTCAGTGAACAAGCAGCCTAGGTAGGAAAATTATGGCTTTGTTGTCATTTCATTGTTCATTATTTAAACAGATAGTCTCAGGGCCAGGGAGATGGCTCAGTGGAATAAGTGCTTCCCTTGCAAGCGCAAGGGCCTGAGTTCAATCCCTGGTTCTGCCAAAAATAAAAAATAAATAAACAAACTGATAGTCTCAATAGCAGGAAAGCAACAAAAAGTATAAATATGCTGCAGTAAATGTGAGAGTAAATGTCGTATCTGAAAGAATTGCCCATCATTTCAATTCATCTATTGTTATGTGAAAATATGGGCCTAGTATGGCTAAAATTTAACATAATATCATTGACTTTTTGTTTGTTGCTGCTAGGAATTAAATCCAGGTCTTTACACATGCTAGGCAAGTACTCTACCACAAAGCCACATCCCTAACACTTTTTTTTCTGACTCAGAGTCTAAGCTAGTCTCAAACTATCAATCCCTCTACCTCAGGTGCTCAAAGTAGTTAAGATTACAGGTCTATACCACTGGACATGGCCGAATTTTTATTTTAAAAATCTTACATCTTAAGTATTAATTCAAAATCCAAAACAGCCAAGCAGCATACCGCAGGCCCAAACAAACACTTAAGAACTGAACTATGACAATAAGCAGTCAGTTGCAGCCTTTGTAGCCTAGTGATCCTTCTAACAGTATTTAAGATAGCTCATAACAAAGCCAAGAAGAAAGCCCTGGTTTTCTCCTTTTCAGCTCACTCTGCCAGCCAGGCCACTAAATTCTGACTTTTTTAGTCTATCAGTAAGAGTAGATAAGATTATTTATTTTAAGCATCAAAAGCACAGTACTAAATAATTAAAAATAATACAAAGACATAATTCTTGATTGAGCTGACAGTGAGGAAGGAAAGTTGTAATAATTTTCCTCATGGATTTTTGGTCTCATAGAAAGACTCTGAAAATAGGAAAGACTAAAAAACTCCTCCTAAACCCTATGGGAATTTTTTTTTCAGAGTTTTGAGTTTTATTGTCGCTCCACTCAAGCCTTGACAGCAAACTTGCGCAGAGGGTACAGCTGCTCCTTCCGCTGCTGCTCCTTGGTTTTCAGCTTTTCTTCATGCTTATTGAGCCAGCGGTGCATCGCCCGCGTCTTCTTGGGCCGCAGGTCCAGGGGCTTGTACTTCTTGCCCTTGTAATAATTCCTGAGGTTTTCTTTCTGGGTCTGGTTGATGACAGTGAGAACACAGGCGATGGATTTGCAGACAGCTCGATCTTGGAGAGCTTGGATGCTCGCTGCTCGTCACTCTAGCGGCACGCAACTGGGACAGCTCCACCTTCAGGTCATCTAGCTGTTTCAACAACTCTTCTTTCTTGCCACGAAGATCCGGAGCCTTAACCTTGGCCATAGATTCTTGGAGAAGCCGCCGCCTGCTCCGAGAGAAAGAAGACCCCATAGGAATTTAAAACAGTTTCAGGAATATACACAGAAATATGTCTCCATAATGGTGGACAGCTAGCTTCAGTCACTCGAACCTTAAAAACCATAGTAGTGGGCAACTCAGTAAGCCCTGACTCAGTAGGAAGACAACGCAATTTCAAATGAACAATAGATTGAAATACGTATTTTACAAAGGAAGATATGAAATGCTAATATGCATTTGAAAATATACTGAGCACAGTTAAGGAAATTATACACATAACGAATTTGTGCTTCACATCCACTAGGCCTAAGTCTGTCAAAAATACAGTGGCAAAAGTTGGCAAGGATAAGCAAAAATGGAAGTACTCACATATTGTTGGTTGGATTATAAAACAAAATACCCCTGTGGAAAACATTTTATTAGTTTCTTAAAATGTCAAATATTAATTTTTCAATACACCCTTCTACTCCTGGCTATCTTCCCAATGGAGAAAAAATAAACTTCTACATAATGGTTTAAACATGAGTGTTTTTTCACAGGATTACTCATCATAATTAAAAAGAGAAAACAGCTAAAATGTTCAACTAGTGAATGTAAAAACAAAATACATTTTATTCACACAATAGAATATTATTTGGTCATTAAAAAGAAAAGACCATGAATTACTAAAACATGATTCATATACCTGAAAAACTTACTAACAAAAAGAAGCTGCAACAGAACATTATATATTACTGATTCCATTTATAGAAAATGTTCCCAAAAAAAGTCATGTTAGTGGTTGTCTGGGCAGGAGGTAAGAATGAGAACTAATTAAATGACTGGAGAATCACATTAGGATAAGAAAATGTGCCAAAACTATTTTGGTGATGATGATTCAATATATAAAAATAACTGAATTATTTACTTAAAGTGAATGAGATCATAATACATAAATTAAGCCGGGTGTGGTGGCGCATGCCTGTAATCCTAGCACTCAGGAGGCTGAGGCAGGAGGATTGTTGTGAGTTTGAGACCAGCCTGAGCTACAAAATGAATTTAAGGCCAGCCTGAACTGCATAGTTAGACCCTGTCTCAAAAAAAAGACCAAAAAAAAAAAAAAAAAAAAAAAAACCAAAAGACAATAATACATAAATTACACTTGAACAAAGTGTTTCAAAAAACAATGCTGCCAATTAAGTTTTTACACATTAAGATATCTCCTAATTACAGAAAAAATAAAATGAAATGCTAAGAAAGTACATCTATGTGCATCTAAAAACTAAACTATGTAATTACAATATCACCCAACTTTTTCAACATCAAACCTCTTTCTCTTTCATTTGAGTAATTTTTCTAAGCTCTCAATTTTCATTCCTTTTCATTCTTCTATTAAAATGCTTTATGATCCTTCATTACAAAGCAAAGTTGAACTAAGTTTGGCATGCAATCTCTTTTCCATTTCTGGCCTCCTTTCTCTCTGTACTATTCTGAAGATATGCCCAGCTATTGACTACTCCTGAAAAATGGAGTGCTGTTTTAAAAATATGTTTTTGTACATGTTGTTCCCACTGCCTGGGATACCTTTGACCCTTTCCTGCTAACTAAATACCATTTACCTTCCAAAAGCCATCTCTGGGAAAACTGCCATAGACTTTCCCAATTCAATGAAATGTTCTCTCTGTACTGCCACCCTCACTGTGCTTAATTATATCAAAAGCACATCTTGTTGGTATTAGGCCACTTTATGACATTGCTTGTCTTCACTACTCTTTTTTTCCTCCTCTACTTGCACCACAAAGGATTGTCACAGTACCCAGAATGTATGCTTAATGACTGTGTCTCTTAGTCCTGGGGTGTAATCAGCACATCTCAGTAGGGTAGGTGTGGTTCATGCAGTATAGGGGAAAGTACACTGAAGTGAGAAAATTCCAGATTGCTAGTTAAGTCTTTGTCATTCTAACCTAGATTTTAGGTTGGCCTGCTAGTGTTTCCAATACCTACTTTCCTCATCTGAAAACATGGACAGTGCTGGCTCCCAGAGGGATGAAATGTAAGAGCACATCTAAGTGACGAACAGAGATCTGGTGCTCTAACCAGAACAGGTGAATAGAGATGGGTTTTATCTCCATTCACACCACTGATTGTGACACACCACTGACACACATAATACCAACTTGACTTTTTCATTTTTAATTTATCTTTGAAAATGCTTCAAAAACCAATACGATTAAAAACATATTCACCCAATTCTTTTTACCATGACCCCAAAGCCCTTTGGGTAAGTACCTTTAATAATTTCTTTGGATCCTTTTGAAAGTGTTTTATTTTTAGAAGAAATGCGAGCACATAAAAAGACATTATATTTACTTCTTTCCTTTTTTTTTTTTTTTTTTTTTTTTTTTTTTTTTTTTTTTTTTTTTTTTTTTTTTTTTTGTCTTTTTGAGGCAGGGTCTCACTATGCAGCTCAGGCTGGCCTTAAGCTCACTTTGTAGCTCAGGCTGGTCTCGAACTCACAACAATCCTCCTGCCTCAGCCTCCCAAGTGCTGGAATTACAGGCCTGCGCCACCACGCCCAGCTCAATATTTACTTCTTTCCTTACATGAAATGAACCCTGCTATAGCTACACTGTTTAAAATACTGCTTTTTCTTTTCTCCATATATATTCTGTGACCCTCTGAGTTTGTCAAGAATTCCTATCAAGGAGACAAGTACCCAAAGGGAATTTCACTTAGTGCCTCAGAACTCTGAACAATATGGGTCTAGGAAGGTAAAAGCTTTGACTCAGCCTCAGCTTTTTCTGAAAGGAACCACAAATAAGCTTCATGAGCAAAGCAATGAAAAACAGTCTGCCTGTTATATTGGGCCATGGTCAAAGAAAGGGCCAGCAGGCAGAAAGGCCTATAAAGATCTTATCTCAGAACATTACTGTAAGCCCCCAGGAAAGCTGCACAGAGCCCAAACATGTGGGCTACCCAGTCTTTGGCACTGCTGTTGCCTCCCTATTTTTTATCATATAAATGGCATGCTTTTCAATGAACCTTCATCTTTAAAATGATTATTTTTAACATTGTAAGCAAGTTCATTTTGGGGCTGTGATTCAGATACAGAAAAATTTCCACCTTTTTTTAGTCTATGTCTGTATAGAAATCTGGTGCTGATAGCATAAAGAGGTGATTTGGCTATTGAAACTAGTCATTTTCCAGTATTATTGATCACAGTAAATAATAGTTACAACTCAAGATTAGTAAAGTTTGGCAAAATATTGATATTAGAATAATAGACCTTCATTTTGTGGGTAAATTTAATTATCAGGCTTCTCTCATCCAATTTTTTTTTTTCTTTTCCTTAGATCTCGAGTCAGTAACCCTCGGTCTTTAAACTGTCATAAAAATGGACCCAGATAAGCACTACAGTCTGCACTCCCAAAGCCCTGTCCATCACTACCTTTACAAGCTTTCCAAATGGTCAGGGAAACAGAGTAGTTAACAGAAATCCAATAAATTGGTCAGTGAACAAAGGCGGTAGAGTCCGCATCTCATGTGAAACAAATTACTGTTACCCTGACTCAAGTGTTCACATATACTCACTGAAGAATATTTAGTAGGAAGATAAAGAGCCTAGGGAAAAGGACAGGAACTCTTTAGTGGCCTTAGGGATGGAAGATAAGACTGTGTCTGATCGCACAAGCTCAGAAAGGGGCAAACCTGAGTCAGCATCCTATACTGCACAGGCCATAAACACTGCACTTTTGTTGCCCAGAAGGCAACAAAAAGGAACTCCAAGGAGCTATTAAAGCCAAGTCACCAAATTCAGCAATGTGAAGGGAGGGTTAAAAGGGTAAGCAGGTGATGCCTGAGTGTGACAACCTGGGTGTGCAGCAGAGGCCAATGGTGAACAGTGAAGGGAATGCGTCTAAGACAGCAAATCACTGAGTCTTGAAATAGCACAGAAAAAAAAAAAAAAA
>PVKA01017240.1:0-46203 GCA_004027165.1 Ctenomys sociabilis
TTATCTATCCCAACTGTACTGTCTATACACACACATCCTGATTTTTTCTTTCTACAACCCTTCCTTTGTCTACACCTGTCAAAAGTGGGCACTCCATTGACATTCAACTACCTTAGGTTCTTGAACTCGACACCACAATCCAACACAGTCCAGCATTCTGCAACCATAGGGAGTTATTCAAAGAAATTGTCGACCATAATGGGGGTTGGTGGTATAGTGGTGAGCATAGCTTCCTTCCAAGTCAAATTCTTTTTTATCTTTTTTTTTTTTTGGCAGACTGGGGATTGAATCCAGGCCCTTGCATTGGCTAACAAAGCGTTTATTCCACTGAGCCATCTCCCCAGCCCCTAACATCAAATTCTCTGCCTTCTTCTCTGACCTTTCTGCAGGTACTAGAAACAAAGATGTAAAAGGCTGATGTCCTATTTCCCTCACCATAAAATACCTATACACAACTCTTCCCACTTCTAAACAGCCTTTAAACTCAGTAAATAGTGAGATTTAAATCATAGCTTTACAACTGGCATTTGTATAGCCTTTTTCAAGTGTCTCAATTTTTGTGTTTTTGTCTCCTTTTTGGTAATGTAGACTTATCTTACAATTGGCTTTGGTAAGGTCATTAAAATTTTTGCCTTGTGATCTACAGAATAAGGTACAGGACTACAAGATAAACCCTGAGGAGACTTCACTGACCTCATAAGAAACAAAAAGTACATGTGTTGGTATATAGGTCTTGCTCTATCTAGGTCTTAACCATCCAGCAGAAGAGTATTAAAAAAGAGGTTTATAACGAGGGGCCATAATAATAAGTTGAGCTCTAAATGGCTATGGTTGACAACTTCTTCAGATAATTCACTATTGTTGTGGAATGCTGGACTGTGTTGGATTGTGTCGATGAGTTCAGGCACCTAAATTAGTTCAATGACAATGGAGTGCCCATCTTTGACAGGTGTAGACAAAGGAAGGGGTACAGAAAGAAGAATCATGATGTGTGTGTATGAACAGTACACTTGGGATAGATACACCATGCTTCTACATAATTCCATGAGAGGCAACATTTGCACTAATGGTGGTTGGACAGGATATTATGTCAGCTTCTAGTACTATGGACAACCACTAGGAAAATAACAAGGTAGAAAGTATTAATTATTGAATATTTGATGTAATTCAGGTATAAAAAATAAGATATGCAAAAGCTACACTCTCTTAATTTACTGATAAGAGACATATGCTACAATAATGTCTGTAAGTATAATATCATGTATGCACCTTCTATGATACCAAAACATTATGAAAACAGTTTGCAATGTATTAATTTATCAAACCCATCTTATCAAGGTATCTTAAAACTGTCTCATTGATATTTGTACTTCAATAAAATAAAAATTAAAAAGAATTAAAAAAAATTTTGCCTTGTGAAACCAAAGCCACTTCTCTCTGACTGATTCAATTTCTCATTGTTCCTGATCTCCTGTTTGCATTTGGTAAAATTAAACACCCTGACTAACTATGCTGATATCTGTGAAGTAAGCAACGCCATTGAGAACAGAAATGTGTAATACTAAAACCATGCTTGAAACACCTATCATCTTCATCTTTTAAACATGTACCATTTCTAATGTTATATTAATTATTACTATGCACTGTTTAAATTTTTTTAAAAAGGTAGTAAAAGAAAATGAAGATAAGAGCAGAAATTTAAGTGTTTGTGAACAAAATAGCTTTAAATTAGTCAAAAAGTAGCTTATTTCTAAGAAGGAAATACAGAACAAAGCCAAATAACAGCAAAATCTGAGAGCTAAAACTCATACCCTATTAAAAAAAAAGTAACTAAAATGGATGGAAGTAGCTATTAAAATTTTAGGGGAAAAAGAACATTAGAGAAAGCTTTTATTGTCTAGGGCAAATGTAAAGTTGTTAGACTCAAATGTGTAGAAATTAAAAACATGGTAATATTGATCCTCACAAAATCCTTTTTCACAGGAAGAACACCATACAAAAGAGGAGAACGTGTAGCTTAAGCGACAGTGTTTGCAGACCACACATCTTTAATAAGTCTTCCATGTAAAATGCATTATATGACTTCAAAACTCAATAGTAAAAAAATAGGTTAAATGGAAATTGGGCCTAAAATTATTACTTATTTTTCTCTTTTGTGCCAGGAATCAAACTCAGGACCTTGGACTTGCCAAGCAGATGCTGCGCTACTAATCTACATCCTTGGCCTTGGAACATTTCAATTAAAAATGCAATGAAGTAAATCACTTAATACCTAAAATGAATGGTCAAAATTTTTAAAAGTGCAATAACACTAAATGATGGGAATAATTCACAAACCTGGCTCCCTGCTACACTGCTGAACAGAACGTAAAGCGGCAGCTCTTTAAAGGAAGATTATTGTAGTTTCCTTTGCTTTCAGAACACAGCAATTACACTCGGGGGTATTTATCCCAAAGCTATGAAAACAGAATGATGATACAAAGTCCTGCATGAACTTTTAGAGCAGCTCCTTTTGCACGGTGATACTCAGAACATGGAAATATTTTAAATGTTCACAAATAAGTAAGTGGGCAAATAAAATATATACATACAGTAGAGTACTACTGTTTTATAAGAATAAACTAGGGGCTGGGGAGATGGCTCAGTAGAATAAGCACTTCCCTGGCAAGCACAAGGGTCTGAGTTCAGTCCCTTGCTCTGGAAAATAAAATAATGGACTAATCGAGCACTAAACACCTAGGGCGTTATAACCTGCACAATACAATGATGAATGTAAACAGCCAGTCTCCAAAGGCCATGTAGTATGCGATGGATTCTGATCCCCACAGAAGTTTCACATTGGATTAGCAAAACATTCTCAAAATAACAAAATAATATGGCGAATATATTAATGGTTGCTGCCAGTTAGGAATGTTGGAGAGAGAAGTTGGTGTGACAGCAAAGGGGTAAAGTAAAATTTCTGAGGTGAGGAAGAAGTTTTGATATTGATTATGACAGCAGCTATGCTAATCTATAGTGTGGGTACAATTGTAGACAACCACGTGTACACGCAGATGCATAACATCCATACACCAGTGTGTGCAAAACATGGTATTTGAATATTTTCTTTGGGTTGTACCAATATCAGTTTGGGAATTTCACAGTTTTGATTATGTACAATAATTTTGCAAGATACTCACAGTGAAGGAAATGTAGTCCCCAGTGCATATTCCCTATTCACATTTATTTCTTTCAATCTCTGTGGTTTTAAATTCTTTCTTTCTTTATTTTATTCCTTTATTTTATTAGTATATGATTACAATTCGTGCAGTTGACAGTCAACATGGTGAGTGGATACATGTATATATGACAGTCTGATTCTTTTTTATTAATCCATTCCTCTTCCCCCAGTTCCTCAGTCACCTTTTTCATAATGGTTGGTACTACTTGACTTGACACATGTTACAACTTATGATATTTCCATTGATTGGGGTTATCAGACCCTGTGTGTGGCATTGTTTTACTCCTTTTGTTTCCTCCCTGCTCCCCTTTGGCCCTCTCCTTGTTCCTTTGTGCCATTTTCTTATTGTGCAAAATCTGTTCCCTTGTCTTTTTCTGCCTTTTTTCATTTTCTTTGTTTCTAGTTTGCCTCAGTCACTTGAATGAAGGATATCATATGGTACTCAAACTCATTTTATTCACCATTATGTATTCCACAAGTCCTTCAAAATATAATGTTTCAAAAATGCTTTTAGAATCTGACATAGCCCTTGAATCCAGGCCTCACCTCAGACCAATTACATCAGAACCCAAGAGTAAGATTCAGTCAGTAGCATGGGAAATAATCTGAGGTAATACCGGTGTACACTCAGGACTCCAATCCAAGTCTGCACAGCAGGACTCTTGTGGCCTATGCTTCAATGCAGGAGTTTTAGTGCCACTTCGGCAAAGGTTAGTTACATGTTTTGAGGCCCACCTTAGTTGTTAATAAGTTTAATAAGACTTTTTGGTCATTCTTGTATGCTACCCAGGAGAATGGCAGCTAGCCACATGTAACCCTGGTCACTTGAATTGTGGTTCATGAGAGATGTTAAATGAAACATCTAAGTAAGCTTAAAGTGAAATTTAGCTATTTACTTTTTAATGTGCACCATAAAAATTTAAATTACATATTAGGCTCATGCTGTCTGTTGGACTGTGCTGCTAGACAATGTTTTCCCCAGCTCTGATAATATCTAGGCCTCATCTCAAATTAAATGATAAATAAATAAATAAATGAGATCTCTGGTAATGTTGTATTGAGTTAATGCTTGTAAAAGTTTCTAGAGAACTCTAAAATGCTTTGAAGTATGACAGTTATTCATGGAAGGTTCAGTTCTCAATATTTTTCATCAGGATTTCTTTCCTTGGCTAGAATTTGGAAGCTTCCCCCAACAACATTTGTGTCTGCTAATGATAATTTTTCAAAATTAATTAACTCAGCATTAATGATGAGAACTTACCCTTCTCTTAGGTAGCTTAATTCTGCCTATTTCCCTAATAATTATCTTCTATGTTTAATATTGACAGTTCTCTTTTAAGAGAATTAGTATATATCCTCTGATGCATTGTTCATATTTGGGATATTTATAGGTACACTTATTTTTAAGAGAATGCAAAGTAGTATTAAAAGAAAAAATTAGACATGACACAGAATTTCACTGAACAAAATAATATGAATTTCACAGTATTTATATTGACTATTTTAGCAACCTACAAATATTTGAATTGTTAATTCTAATGGAACTGACAAACATCTTGCCTCTAGACCGACCAGATTGGAGGAAATGTCTCTGCAGAACATTTCTCCACAAGTAACGTTATAAACCCCAAGTACTTAGTACAGCGTAAGCAGCAATGTGAGTACCAGGAAGACAAATATTTAAAATCTTTCATCCTTTTGTTTCTTACATTTAAGTTTGGTTGAGACAGTATATAAGATAAGTAAATTCATCAAATGTTGAATAACTATAAAATCCATTGGAAATAAATGAGATGTTTATATAAAATCCCTCCAAGAAGAGCTGATTGAATAGGCCTGATGCTTGAATAGAAGATAAAGAGGTGACAGTGCCAACAGTAATCCTAAAAGACCGTAATCCCAAATGTTGAAATCCTGAAAGATCAAAATCTGTAGCATCTGAAATCTCTAAAGTCTAAAATCCCTCGATCACAATCCTGAAAGATTCAAATTCTAAATGGTGAACATTCAATGATGAAATGTTCAGACTTTAATTCCTATTAAAAAATGATGAGCCGGGCGTGGTGGCGCACGCCTGTAATCCCAGCACTCGGGAGGCTGAGGCAGGAGGATTGTTGTGAGTTCGAGACCAGCCTGAGCTACAAAGTGAGCTTAAGGACAGCCTGAACTGCATAGTGAGACCCTGTCTCAAAAAGACAAAGAAAAAAAAATGACGTATAAAACAAGGAGAAAAGTCAAATTCTGGGGAAGGAATTAGTTATTTTCACCTTCATGCAAAAAAAGTTGCATCATATTAAATAGACTAAATAGATGTCTGGTAATGCATTATTTTCCTAATGCCATCAGGCTGTTTCCACTAGTAGAGATGAGAGTGTAAACCTGACTGCTAGGTGGAGAAGATCTTTCAGAAAATGAATGCAAACATTCTTTTTTCCTGTGGTAAGCTACAACATAAAAAAATGAACAGTTTTTACTGTGATGTAATACTGCAAAGTAGAATTAGTGTTCATGAAATTTGACTAGGTCTTTCAAATCAACTTTGTCCAATTGTCTATAATATCTTTATAATACACTTTCTTTACACTGAATTTTCATTTTAGCGTCCCCCAACACACAAAATTTTAAAACACAGAAATGGTTTTCACAATTCACTGTTCTGTGTGCATTTCACAATCACATCATTTCCGATACTAGAGATATGAATCAGACTTTAAAGAAGTTCTCATCCATGCTCCATATATCTTGTATTTTGACTTTGTGAAAGTGCCTTGCCCCAAGGTTAACTTCATGCCAGTATTGTGCTCGTCTGTAAAAAGGTGGAAACTTCCTCAGTAAATGCAAAAAATGAAACTTCTCTAGATGTCTTCCTTCAGTCAACTGGGAATGTAGAGGCTATTTTGTTAGGAAAATTCATTACAATGCAGGTCTATTGAAGTTAAGGGTTAGTCCTGCCAGATTCACAGCCACCTTGGCTTGCACTGGTCCCATCCAGTCTGCCCATGAATCCCTAGCAGTGCTTTGTATATCTGCATCAGTGAAAAATGAAATTTCTCAAGATCTCTGTTCTTTGGTCATTAATGGTGACCCTTTATTAATGGATCTTATCAAAGGTTTAGGTTGCCTGTCACTGTGTTTCAGATGACCATGGTATGAAGCTGTATTTACCAAACTATCAGGTAGAATGATATGAATTTATGTGTTCACTTTTATTTTTTAAACTATCTCCTTATGAACACAGTTCATTTGTTCTCAGATATTATACCTGTGAGTCTGGAACCGGTCTTACTATTCCGTAGAGTTTATGTTTACAAGTCTATGTTCTTATTCTCTATTTTATTTTGTACAGTGCCTTATGAAGTATTCCATCATATTTTATGTTCTTAATCAGATCAATTTTTTAGAATGAAAACAAATGACTTTTAGAGATTTTTTAAAATCAGTTTTTCTTTTTTTTTTTTTTTTTGCAGAACCGGGAATTGAACTCAGGCCCTTGCTCTTGCCAGGGAAGCACTTGTTCCACTGAGCCATCTCCCTGGCCTTTAAATCAATTTTTCTTGAATTATATCTTGAGCCTTTAATTCCTGAAGATTTGGAATTTAGAGATTTACTTATCTCAAGATCTTTACATTGAGGATTACAAAGTTTAGGATTGTGTCTTTTGGGATTATGGGCCAAGCCTATATGATTGTTTTTTGTTTGGTTTTGGTATCAAGGATCAAATTCAGGACCTTGCACTTGCTGAGCAGATGTTTGTGTTGCTGAGCTATATCCTCTCCAGCCATAGCGAATGATTCCCATGTCTGCGGGAATTCGGATGCCCTCAGATAGAAGCACAGCTGGCCTATAACAAGACCTGTAATCATGAAAGGGGGTAGGAATGAGGACAAGGGCCCTAGAGAAAGGATGAAAGTTTGGCAAGACTGTGTGAACTTCAGCTAAGCTTGATTTTCACTGCTCAGCAGTCAGCAGGGCCAGAACCAGTGGAGAGCTTCAGTACAGAACTCTGACATCTACTTTTGCAGGCTGAGCCTAGCTCGATGGGCAAGACCATAGGCACAGGGAGCATTAACAGGCTTGTCCAACATCTAGAGAATAGATGAATTTAAACGCTGTACATTATAGCTGCATTTCTATTAAATATAAAAAGCAAATCTATAGAAGTCTGGTTAGTAGCCTACTAAAAAGAGGTCTGTCATTATGCCTTTGAGAGATCTTGGAAGTGTGTCTCTTGCCTCCTGACTCAGTCAAGCAAATTCTCTCCTGAATCTTTCAGGTCGTGCCTGGCAGTTCAGACTAATGCTTCAGTTGCAATCTTGCAGAAGATGTGTGAGCCATAGGACTCAGACACAGTGCCCTAGATGCCTGCTCCACAGTAACTTGTGATAGTATAGGTTGATTGTGTTAAAATGCTGATGTCTGTGTTAATTTGTTATGCAGTTACACCTAACTAATACAGGTACTTCCAAAACTTTTTGTGTCTTATTATCCAAATTAAATTCCTTCAATTTAAATTGCTTGACATAGTTCCTGCTTCCTCAAAATAATTATTATTTGTATTTACACATTTCTTCCTTTTATGTGTTACTGCTTCTCAGAACTTTACCCACATGCCTTTGCATTCTAAAGTGCCACCTAAAGATAGTCTCCTTAATCTGATTTATTGCTCTACCTGAGCACCTATATCATTTATATGCAGTATCTGTTAATTGTACATATTTCTGCCACACATATAAATATTTCTCATTCCACAACGAAGAGCAATTTATTCATTTTTGCAGACCAGCACATATCTAAGAGCTAGAAATCAGATATATTTGAAGAGGTGATGAACTTAGGCAAGGAAGGAATAAAACTGAAACTGAGGAAAGAATGAACAATGAAAAGAAGGACTAGCTTAACTCTAAAACTGTATTTTTATTATAGTATGGTAACTAGAGTATGAAGGCCTAAAATCTGAAGGAATATGAATTATTTGGGAATTCAAGATGAAAGAGAAAAACTGCAGTCCAAATGTAGAAGGATGGCGCTAGAGCTGGAACAATATATATGGGAGTTTTCTAAGGGCAATGCGCCAATCTGTAGGTGATGGACATAGCACAGAATGAATGGTTGGTGGTATATTGCTTAATAAATATTTTTGTTGCATGCTAGATGGGTCCTTGTCCACTCTGGATTGAAGTCACCATGTGGACTAGTGCTAGGACAAGTAAAGTTTATTGAAGAAAAGAAACAAAGCTGAGTCCCACATAGGATGTCCCAAGAAAGAGACAACAGAGATGAGCACCCTGCAGACAGAATAGCCAGCTTCTCCACAGAGATGGGCAGTAAAGCACCTCACAAAGGATCCAATTTACTTTCATGGGGTCCCAAAGGAATGTCACTAATAATTCATGTTATATGTTTTTCAAAATGGGGAGAGTGGAGGTTAGTTGCTGTGCGGGCTAGAATCTGCACATAGATTAAAGTGAACTTAGAAATGCAGGGTCATCCTTTGGGCTATTTTGCTAGGAAAGTGCATTACAATGAAGATCTAATGAAGTTTAGATCCACTGCCACTTTAGCTTGCACTGCTCACACCCAGTTTGCCCATAAATCTCATTTTTGTATCTCATGGACTACAGCAGCTTGCTCACTTAATAAATAGCTCAACTTACTTTCCATCGCCCATCACCAAATGTTTCAGCTGCTGGCTTCTTCTCTCTGGCTGCTACTCTGCAGATTTCCTGCCCTTCTCCTCCTGTCTTGCTTTGACAGAAAAAAATTGGTACCACATGTTAAGAGCTGCACATTTGGAAAAATATTGTAACAATTGTCTATGGACAGTAAGCCAAGTCCAGCATTCAAAATTAGCTACAATACAGGTAGGTGGCTGGTGTTCTGAACCAAGATGGTAGATCAGCAAGTAGCAAACCCGAAGGTATATAAGCATGATCTGGAAATCTGGAATGGGATCCCATTAGAACAGTGGTGGCAATGGGTAGTTAATCTACAAGATTTATGCAGTGTGCCCAATCTAGCAGGTTTGAATACCAAATTCAGAAAATCAAATAGAAGTCTTGTTTCAAGACAGAAACAGTGGTTCTCAGAGTAGGTAACTCATGCTCCTTGAAGTCCACCTTTTTATGGCTAAATTATTTTAGATAAAAGATGGAGACTATTTGATTTCTGTGTGATAGAAGGAAATAAGAAAGATCTGTGAGTCAAATTGATCTTGGAAATTATACATGATGTGTGTATCTAAGTAAGTGAATATTTCTACATCCGTCTTTGTGATTCAAATCAGTTCTCTTTAAGTAAATAATTATGATACATCAAGCACTTGCTTTTAACTTTTAAGCATCATGGTGAATTCTGAAACCATTTACATTTTGAATTAGAAATATTACCAGAGAATATATTTCATGAAATCTATAAAATATAAAAAAGTGAAATCATACAATTTTACCTCAGTATAAAATAAACACTAAAATATTCAAATTTTGACTATAAATGTAATCACATTTATATATGTTCAACAGCAAACCTTATAAAAATTTATATTTCATCTAATTTAAAAGTAAAATTTTACATCAAATAATTAAAATCTAAGATGGTTAAGTGTAAAGAATTTTGAAACATTAATCACATTTTGAGATGCTTGCAGAGGCAGAACTCAAATACCGATTCTAAGTATCTGTTTTTCCTTTTCTTTTCACTAAGTATCTTTGTCCACTCTTTCACAGCATTTAGGGCAAGTATAACTGATTCACATAAGTTAGTTATGCAGATAGATGAGACGGTCATTTATGCAAAACGTGGTGACCCTTACATCTTTCTAAAATGCACTTGAAAACATGCAGTTTATTACAGTGTATTACTGCTCAGACCTCAAAAATGTTTGAAAAGCTTTTTTCAAAAGTTTATGCAAATATAGTATAGATTTTTTTTTTTTTTTTTGTATTTTTAGGGAAGGTTCTACAGAGTGTTCAGGGTCTCACTACTAGATCAGACTTGTAGTGATCCGCCTGTTTACAGCCTCCCAAGAGCTGGGCTTATAGGTGTGCAACACCACACCCAGTCTCAATTACCATCTCAGCGTGCCCCAGGGGCAGGGCTGGCATGGCAGGCTTGGGGATCCAACCCCTGGCCCCTGCACCTGCTTGGAGCACTTTAATCTGCTGAGCTATTTGTCTGGCCCTTTAGTATAGATTGTCAAATATAGAAATGTGATGGCATAGAAAAATTGAATTCTTGTTGATCTGAAAAAAATATTTTATGAGGGATCGTCCTTTATTAGGGTGCAAGATAATTTCTCCTTACACTGTATTTGTGAGGTCAGTAATGTCCTTTACAGTTATCACCTATTCTTAAACGAGGCAACTTTCTGCCAAGCTTGTCATGGCTTTTCAGTTTTACAGACTTAACCTCCAAAGCCTGCCATTAAAAGACTTATAGGAATGGCAAGGAGATATTAAAATACTTAATTAAACCAAGACTGAGCTGAGTCATTTGTTCAATCCAAAATCAGCTAGAATTTGTGCCAAGTTAATTCTCTAGCTTTATCTACAACAAGACAACTATGAAAACAAACAAAAATAATAACTCTTTGAAGTGGAGATAGTAAGAGTTCTAATGAAATTTGCTCTGTGATCTGAGCACAGAAAAAGGAAAACAGTTTTAGGCAAGCGAGATGACAAAATCCTGATTGTGCATTAAATCAGTTGTATATTACAGTCAGTAGTGCGATTATGAGAGTATTGTTTATCACTCTCAATAGGGATAAAAATCAACCAACACTGAGGAAAAGATTGGTTATTTGCTTCCCGCTAGTGTATGATCACTTCCTTTGCTAAAAGACAATGTGAATCACAAGGGCATCTTGGTAGTTGTTGAGTCTGCTTAAGTACTGAGTTATGCATCCTTCATCTACACTTGCCCTTAGTATTCATCATACCTAAAAAATACTTGAAGTCCTATTTGAAATTGAAGTTTGGTCAGTACTCTCTTTTTTGGAATAATCAAATCCTTTAGATTATGAATTTGTAGTTAATTTGACTCACACAGAAAAAATTCAGTCACTCTTTTTCTCTTCTTCAAATTTAGGAGAAATCCAGCACTGCCCCTTTGAGATTTTTCTCTTTTCCTTAATTGTCTAAGAATGATTTGGAGCACAATCAGTTCAAAAGAATGGATTATTACAGGGCCTGGGGTTTGATCCCTTGCCTTCATGCTGGCCCCATCCCCAGGGCACAATGAGACAGCAAATGAGACTGGGTGTGGTGGTGCGTGACTGTAATCCCAGTGCTTGGGAGGCTGAAAAACAGGCAGATCACCACAAGTGTGATCTGTGTAGTGAAACCCTATAGACCCTGTACTAAATACATAAAAAAAAAAAACCCAGAAAAACAAAAGAACAGATTATACCTCAGTCATTATAAGACTAATCCTACTATTGACTTCATTCTCGTCATTGCCATACTGACAATTTTTGAAAATTACCTTCACATATATTATTATAATTACATCTTGGTCTGTAGCTCCCTCCTGACTGTAACGTTATTTCATATTTCAGCTTCAGTAGCATAGCTCCTTCGGTCTTATTTACATAATTAGCCCAAACACGATAGCTGGATTGCGAGGTACCAAAGGGCTTTGAGTCTCAGGCATACGTTTTCGGCCATCAAATTTTAAGTGCAGAATTTACTTTGCCTCAGAGTCAGTATTGTCTTCAGGTACTCAGAGTCATTTCCATCTCAGTCAAAGCCTACCTAGTGCTGCAGTGAGCTTCTCATAGTGTGGCTATTTAAGTAGGGTTGGAGTGAAATCCTCTCCTCCCTTGTTTCTTCAGTGTATTTACCTACTTTCTCTACAGGGAGTAACAGCATGCCAAGCAAAGAGGATTATATATCACCACTTTCTGCAGTCTATAGAATTGCTCCAAACAGCATTATAATTTCACAACTAGGGGGCACCAGTTATGTATTTCTTTCTCCATAACTTTCTAAGTTAGCAGGATATGTAGAAATTACTATTCTTCAGACCTGTTCTTTGAACTCTTTGACACGTTAGACAACTTTGACAGAATTCCACTTGTAATAGTAACCATAGCAGGTAAGGATGTGAGGTGCTCTCCAAAATACTTTTCAAACCAGAGAGTTGGAAATTTGGAAGATTCCTAAGAACTCTGGCTCCTTTGCAGAATTCAGTCCCAGTGCATACCCTATTTCAACCTGGCTCTATGTCCAAGGTAAAAGAACTAAGGATTACTAGATAGAGAGTAAGATAAAGATTATGTGGAATCTATTTAGAGTCTCAGAATTCTGATGTTTCCCTAACAACTGGGAAAGTTTTCTGAAATGTATTTGGCCAACACAGGTACCTTTGAGACTATTAGGTTAATCTGGCTTCTGTAGAAACAAGAAGGTAATGTTTTCTAAAGGTGTTGGTGAATAGGCATAGAGTGGATAAGACACAAAAACATTACTTGGATACATATTGTATATGTATAATACATGTATATATAAATGTACACATATACAATTTTATAATGAGCTCATCTTTATTTAATGAGGACATGATCGGCCAGAGCGCCCAGAGATCCTGATGCCCCCTGGTGGTCACTGACTTATCACAGCTCTTGTTACCTAAAATTCCACTGGGTACAAAGCTGAAACGTTGTATGATACAAAACCAGGAAAGCATGAAGAAGAGACTTATATAACGTATGCCTTATCTTCTCATTAGTATTGATGGATTATAGCAAAATGAGGGTAAGTTTTGGAAAGAAAGAATCTTTTCAGGCAAAATCAAATTAAAAAAAATTCTTAGAAATAATTACAAACATATCATATTTCCCAGTACATATGGAATTATTTTAATATTGCTGCAATAAAGGTCATTTGATTTAACATTTTTCAATATTTTATGTGATCAAAAAGTTTTAATAAAATGGTAATATTCAAGCACACTCTTACAATTTAAATGTAAGTTATGTTTTATTTGTTGCCTCACTAACTCAATAATTGTAAAAAGTTATTTATTTCTAATATTCTCAACTTTGCTCAATATCAAGCTTTACAAAAAAACAGTGAAAGGGCTGGGGAGATGGCTCAGTGGAATGAGCACTTCCCTGGCAAGTGCAAGAGCATGAGTTCAATCTCTGGTCCTGGCAAAAAGCTTCAAAAAGGCACAAAATACAGTCATAGCTTTTGACTTGATTCCTGACCTTTCATTTTCTGTACTGTCAAAAAGTCTGAAACCGAGGAGAATAAATGAATTATTTTATCTTTTATGAGTTTTGCTTTGTAAACTTTTACATTTGACTGAAAATAGATATTTTATATACAGTACATAAATCATGCTAATGTAAAATGTAAATGGTTTTCCTGCACAGTGGAAAGGCTGTTTACATTTTAACTGAAGTCACAAGTAGAAAACCCAATTTTCTGTAATATCTATTAACTGAGACATAATGCTTCTTTTCTTTTCGTAGTCAGTTTCTTCTACACAATACCTTTTCTAATTCCGTTTAAATTACTCCTTTTTCTGTGATAAACTTTTTTTTTCACATGGACCAGCTGGAAGGCATTTAAACAGTAAGTATCAAAGTAGTAGGTACGGAATCAGCCCTTTGATTTTGTTACGGTTGCTGTTGTTTTTAATTGTTTAATTTTGACAGCTTGGATTTGTAACATGCTGGATTCTCTAGTTGTTCCTTTACTTTCTTAGGGCTTGTAAAGTTCAACTCCTACACACAGACATCCAAAGAAACAAACATACACACACATATGCACACATACAAAAATGGACACATACATTTACTTGAAAATTCACAGCTTAGAATTTGCTCTCTGAAGTTATTATAATGTATTCCTACATAGTTATTTCTCTTTTAAAATGAGATGATATTACCCAGAAGTAAATCTTGGGATAAATTCATTTGGGATGTGTCTTGAATTTGAGTGTTTATATATGTATAGTTGTGTGTGGGTAGGGATACTTATACAGGTAAAATAATAGCAAATGCATGCAACTGTGAATGTTGTCCTTCCATATGCAAACAAGCAGCCATCTTCGTATTTCCACTATTCATTTGTGACAATATTTCAAAGGGGCTGTGAGTAAAAATATTAAAATTTTAATACTTTTCCCCATTTACTGAAAAATTTGCTAACTGTAAGCTAAATACTTCATCAACTATATGATAAAAGAAAAATGTAAAAACTAAAAAGCAAACAGTCTTCAAAATTTCTGCTTTGGTGCATGGGTATTGGTTTATACATCATTCCATATTGCACAGAAAAAGAGTTTTTTTCTAATTCATTTTACATATTTATATTTTTTCAAGTTTTCCCCCAGAAATAGATTGCATAAACGTAGATACCAAGGTAAAATGAACTAGTTGAAAAATGATGTTAGGAAATTCATTATTATGCTGTGTTGAAATATGAAAGATTGGTGTTGCCTCTCTCCACTTCAGTGATTGTGGAGACTTACGTTTATATGCTTCACTGTTAGTTAAATATCCTCCAGTGTAAATTTGCATATTAAAAAGTACAGAATATAGAGGGAACAAAGTCTTCATCCCTGTCATTTATTTTTTATTTAAATGCTGTGACTTCGCTATAAATAAGTACAAGATTAAAGAAGGTGGATAAGCCTAAAACTAATTGCCAGTTGTACAGTTCTGCAGCACCAACTGTCAGCAGCCCAGCACATGCACGGTTAACACGAAGCCTCTTGTCTCCAAGAATGAAAGTTTGTGTGCGCCCCAATGTCTGCCAGAGATGGACACAAAGAGGGACTCCACATTCCACCTACAGGCATCGGAGGAGACAAGGGTGTAGCATCATTGGTTTCCTGATTTCAAGGAAAAAGTATTTATACTCACATCAGTGGTTATTAGTCAGTCAGTAGATGAAAGGAATATTTTAAACTTTAAAGGCAGAATTGGTGTCATTCTAGGAAGTAGAGCTGACACTCAAGGGAAAAATGTTAAAATCCTGGACAATTTATTTTGACTACTAGAAGTTTAATATTTGTGCTTGTGGCTCAGTGAGTTTTAAAGCTTGTATGTAGAGATTTATATTTTTAATTCTAATGATTAAGCTTATGTCGTCCTCTTATAGCTACTTAGGTAAATGATGCTTCATTTTCGCTATAACAAGTGTGCTCTGCCCATATTGTTTTGTTTCTTTCCAAAATTAATCTACTAAGCAGTTTACATTTTCTATTCATTCTTTAAAGGACAATTAGGAGGTTGTTAAATGTAGTTTCTAAAATATTTAATAGGCATACTGACTATACTGAATCACAGAGGTTAGAGAAGAAATTTCAATTGTCTCTTCTGTGTAATTGTGTTAAGCAAATAGGCTTTTACCATAAATTAAAATTAAAATGTCTGGGCGGTGTCATCTCTGAGAAGTCTTTATTACAAATACCAGAAAGAGCTCAATTTACTTTCTATTTCCAGATAGGTCAGATGAGAACAATCTGAAGTCTTAGACAAGACCAAACTTCCTGCCTACTAGAAATAAAGGCAAATTAAGAATGACAGATTTAAAAACAACAACAGCAACAAAGGAAGTGGCATTGAATAAGAAGAAAAAGATGTTCATCTTAAACACGTGATCAAGTTACTCTGAGTGACCTTTGAAATTGATTATTTGGCAATTAAAGTTTTAAAGTTCTTTCTCTTATTGTATTACCCACCTCTCTAATGCAATGTCCAAAACTGCCTAATAAAAAACATATTTCTCTACGCAGTTATTCTTTCTGTTCAGGTTGGATGAATTCAATTAGAAATCTTGGTTCCATTTTTATTTTCAATTTCTCTTGAAAAATAATCATAGAATAATTATGTGATAATTACTGAAATTAAGACATTTGGAAAAAAAAAAGGAAAGGTCTTGCTCTAAGAATTTACACTTTGTGGCTTTCTTCAAAACTGATTAATTTATGCAGAGAAATGGGAAATGAATGAAAGAGGCTTTTTAAGAAAAAATTTCAGAAAAGCTGAACACACAAGAGAATCAATACGGACCCTTCCGAAGAAGGTTCCGTCCTGTAGTCCCAGCTCTGTGAACAAGCTATGTTGCAAGGAGAGGTCTATGTGCAGGGAAGCCTTAAACAAAAGACTTCCTTTCTGTCCCGCCTTTCTTTTTTCAGTTTCTTTTGTCAAAGGTTGTTGCAAACTCTCACATTGTTTAAACGTAACACATTTGGTCACTCTTAACCTTCCTGGGTTTGCATAGAATGATGTGCAAAGATGAGTTCTTTTAGAACACACACACACACACACACACACACACACACACACACACACACACACACGTAAGGAAAAAAAGAAAAAAAGTGGATTTTTTTTTTTTTTTTAATTTAAAGGCCAAAACGCAAGTTGAGGGACCCACGGGGTCCGTTGCAACAAAAAAGTAGAAAGGCGCAGCTCGTGCCTGCGTCCGGGCTCTGCGCTTGGTACTGCGAGACGGCTCGCTTTGCGGGAGGTTCTTGAAATTCAGCGAGAACACAGCTACGAACGGGAGTGCGACTAGGAACCCTTACTCCGAACTGGATTCCGCCGCGCAAAGCTGCTGCTGTGCAGAGCGGAGAGCTCCCTCCGCACGCCCGGCGCTGGCTTCCTCGGCCTCCCGCTCCCAGCAGCCGCGCGAGCCCACGGATCCGAACCTGGAGGGAATCCTGGACCCGCAACCTGACTCCGACCCGAGCTCATTGGCTGCGGCTCCAGGCCCCGCCCCCAAGGCGGAGGTGGCCGCTAGCCCTAGTCTCGCCCCTCGGCCCTGGGAATCGCCGTCTGACAGGCTGGCTGTGCCTGCCACTCAACTGAGTGGCAGAGGCTCTGGATTCGGAGCCCCGCCCCGCCCCCTAATTGATATTATTGGAGTGTGGAGCAAGCGGCCGGTCTGCAGTCAGAGACTTGCAGGCAGCAAACACCGTGCGAATGAACAGGAGGGGGGGAAGAAACATAAAAAAGCTAAACGTGGAGCAGCCGGGCTGGGACTGAAAAGGGAAATCGATCTCAAGGAGCGCAATAAGAATAATAGAAACCCACTTCGGAGCAAATAGCATTGAAAAAGCTGCGACTCATGATAACTGAAACCTAAAAAAAAAAAAAAGAAAGAAAGAAAGAAAAAAAAGAAAAAGAAAAAATAAACCTGCTTATGCACCATGGTTTTTCAAACTCGGTACCCTTCATGGATTATTTTGTGCTACATCTGGCTGCTCCGCTTTGCACACACAGGGGAGGCGCAGGCTGCAAAGGAAGGTAAGGCGATGAGAAGGCAAAGTTTGTTCTGACTTATTTATTTAGCTGTCTACCTGCGAGAGCCGGCTCGTCCGCGGCGCTGCCGGCCGCGCCTCCGGCCTGGGCGACCCTCCCCCGTCGGCTCCCCGCCCCCTCCCCGCTCGGGCAGCCTCGGGGACCGGGGGCAGTGCGCCCGGCGGGAGCGAGCGCGTTCCGATTGCCGGCTGTCTGGGGTTGGAGCGGCGCTGGCTGGCGGTGGACCGAGGGACCCGGGCGGCGCGCGGCTGCCCTGGAGCCCTCCCTCGCGTCCTCCTCCCCGGGTTCGCCTCCCGCGGGAGCAGCGGCCGGAGTTGGTCCGCGCCCGAGAGTGCAGCAGCCCTCGCCTGCCCCCCGGCCCTGCGGCGAGCGCCGGGAGCCCGGAGCCTCCCCGAGGGCCCTAGACTTCTGTGAGCTCCGGGCCCCCGGGTTACCGCTGTGCTCCCCGCGTCGGAAGGGCCGGCCCGGGCCTGGCTGGCGCTCGGCCGCCAGCGCGGAACAATAACGCCGCCGAGGTGCCGCTGCTCGAGAAGAGCAACCCGCGCCCAGCACCCCCGAGGTCGCCGCTCTGCGCGCTCGGCGCGCGGGACCCGGCGCTTTGGGCAGTGGCCACCCCGCGACTCGGCCGGGCGGCGCTGGCGGAGAGTGGGCTGGGGCCGGCGACTTGTAATGAGGTGTCGCCCGGGGATGAGAAGTCGCCAATCACTTGGCTCGCAACCGGTAGTTCAGGAGTGAACGTTCCGAAAGACTTGGACTCGGCGGCTTGTTTCTGGCTGGAGCGAGCAGGGCTCATTTAATCAGCTACATACGGCCGTTTGTGGTTATTATTATTTTTCCTGCGTCTCCTTTGAACCAGTGACAAAAGGTAAAATACCTTTTGGTGCCTGTAGTTGGAGCTGGGGAAAAATAAATCTTGTCAATGGAAGTGTCTCGCTCCTGAGCAGTGTCATAACCCGCCCCGCCCCCATCTTCCAGGCTTTATATCTACGTTGATTTTCTCATCTTTTGAAATCAGAGTACAAGTAATGCGGTTTACTGAGGAGTACGGGAGAGAATCTGTTAGATTTAGGTCACGGTGGTAATGAAACAGGGACGAACGCATCTCCCCTCGCCTCCTCTTTTCCTGAAAACTTGGTGATTTGGGGGTGCCTTTCTCCGTGCTCTTCGCACACTCGGCCACCCGCTCCTATTTCCTAGGCTTTTGACCAGCCTGACCTCTGCCTGACTCCGGTTGGCCCATCTGCAATCTGCGCTGACGCTGAACCCATTCAGAGAAAGCCGTGCTTCGGAGCTGCCGGCTGCGTGTTTGCAGATGGACGGACCTCCGCTAGACACGCATACCAGTGCATACCAAAATAACGAGCTTGACCTTCCTGCCACTAGTGACTAGAAAGAGCCCTTCCTCCCCCCACCTATTCCTCGGATTAGCGGGACCAGAGGAAAAGTTTGCACCGCTGCGGTGAAGCGGGGTGCGCGGGCACAAGCTGACTTGGGCAGGAGTTTGAGCTATAAATAGCTGCACACTAGGGGGAGAGGTTCCCGCAGACTCGCGCTCGCTTGCTCTCCTCCTCCGAGTGCGAGCTACTGGAAAGGACTCTGATCGTAGAAGCCCGAATTCTTTAAATGCAGAAGTGGGGTGCAGGGGGGGAGGTGCCCTGCAGGCGGGCGGGCGGGCGGCCGGCGCGGCTGGCTGGTCGTGCCCAGGTGCCCAGCGTGCAGCGGCGAGAGAGAGCTGGCGCTGCGATTCCCGGGATGGGCGGTCAGAAGCACCACCAGCGGGTGCCGGGTAGCACCCAGGCGGTGGGGTGGCGGGAGGAACAGAAGGAAGCGCTGCCCGGCTTTCTCGCGCCCTGGGGAGGTGGGCTCTGCTGCTAGGAGCGCGGCAGTGTAGGAAGCAGAGTGGCGCTGGCAGGCTAAGTGCAGCTGCTGCTTTCCGCTGGGGAAGCGCAGCCCCGCCGCGCCCGCCAGGAGACGCTTCCTGAAAGCCTCGCTCGCGCTCCGGCGCGTCGCGCAGCTTGGGCGCCACTGGCTCCCCGGAGTGCCCAGCTGGGGCGGTAGCGTCGGGAGGCACCGAGCCGCCGCCCCGCCCCGCCCCGGCCCCGCCCCGGCCCGCCCCGCCCCAGGGACGCCCGCCCGCCGCGAGCACTGGGCCAGTGACCCCGCGTCCCGGGGCGCTGCTGGGCAGCGCCGCGCCGGTGACACCGCGCTCCGGGAGGGACGGAGGCGCGCGCCCTGGAGCAGCGGTCTGCAGAGCGGGCCCGGGAAGCGACTCGCTGATCCCCGGAGAGCGGCTTCTGCTGGGACGCGCCCCGGCCACGCGCTGTTGTCTTAATTTGTTAGTTTCCTTCTTCGTGACCATCAGCCCCCTGTTTTTTGTCTCTGGCTGTCGCAAGCCGGTTGATGGAAGGGCAGTGAATGATAATCCTAAAAGTGACCTGGTTTTAAAATCCAGTTGTCTGTTATGAAAACAAATAAAACGGTCGAAAGAAGAGTACTTGGGATCCCGTTTCCCTGTGCTTCAGCTCTTGCTGAGGGCACAAATGAAATAAAGTTAAAAATTACATTTCAATTTGGCCCAAAGCTGTTTCAAATTAAGATACTGTTTAGTATGATATAAGAGTTTGTATTTTGTAATTGACAAGGAGTCAAATGTTTGTGATTAAGGTTTTTGTGACATAGTGTTCCGGACAATTTAAGTGTAAAATACTAAAACAAAAACTGATGTCTCTATAGCCATCTACTCTGTTACAGGAAATCACTTTGACTCGTGGAAGGAGCCCAGCCCATAATCAGATATACCTTTGTTTTCTTAGCATAACATTTTCATTACCTCTCAAATAGCTTACCCCCTCCCCTGCACCCAGGAACTGAGGACCAGTCAGTATTTAAAAGCTCATATGAATACATATTTTCAGTCGAAATTAGAACCTTTGAGTATCGTGATTGTTTCAGTGCGTAATGATACATTTGCTAAAATGCCATAAATCTCAGATAAATGTTGTTAAAGTCCAACAAATTGCTTAACTCTGAAACGAGTTTGATCAAAAGAATAAGATCTTTAGAAGAATAATTGTCCAAAAAGCAATGAAATACATCAAATTGGAAATGTGGTATGTTTTATCGTGTGACATACTAATGCATTCTCATAATAAGAATCGTATTTTTGATACCTTGCATACATACTTAAATCTAATGCATGATTTTTTTGGCATAAAACACAAGCTAATCATTTTTAGAAATTAATTCATAGTTTAAATTATACCAAGTTGAGAATTTTGAACACAATAAAATGTTTAGAAATAAAAACATGAAAGCTAGTCCTTTAACTAAAAAATACATAGTTTGAGTAATAGACAATTTCTTTTCCCACATTAATGTGGCTTGAGATAGCTTTTCACATTTCTGTATTCACTTTGACATGGCAAAAAACAGTAAGTGCAGAAAGTTCTAAAAAATAATTTCCATTTCTCAAGTGGCAGCAGAAAATAGTGTTGGCAGAATATTATAGATTAGTCTGTGGCTGAAGAGTATGATGGGAATCAAGTTTTCTGCTCATGCTGTTATATTTGACAAAGTTTAGAGAGCCTAATACTATTATACAAAAGTATAATATAATCCACATCATGTACTAGTGTTTGCTTGCATTTTCATGTTGTCCTTTCAGTTAAAATTAGTTTTACTATTTTGATTAAATTATAGCAAGTATAATGCTGATATTTTAATATATTTTCTCCTCCAAAAACTGGAATATATTTAAATAAGGGTTATTTATGGAACCATTCATTCATGGTAGTAAATTAATGAGAGTGAATGACTGAAGTCACAAAGTGATAATAATACACAACTTAGCTTCATCTTTAAAATATTTACATATGTTTTTTAACTTTTCTTGTAACATTTCAAACTAAAACTTTCTTTTTAGTACTACTGCTGGATTCTAAAGCACAACAGACAGAATTGGAATGGATTTCCTCTCCACCCAATGGGGTATGTACTGCTTCTCATAAAATATCTCACTGTTTATTTTTCAAAGTTAGAAAGAAAAGAACTCACACCAGGATAATTATTCACACTCTTACATTTAGACCTATAGTTCTGGATATGTTGTTCAGGATTTTGTTGTGTTGTGAGATATTTAGTTCTTAAGAGTATAGAAGGAATAGTTAGAATTTGGGGAAATGGAAAAAAAATTCCTATAGTCTTTTGAGTGCCGATTGTGAGTGAAATAAATGCTATCTGCAGGAAATATTTCCCCTGCAAACTCACTTTAAACCTCTTTAGTTGCTTTATATTTTTGTGGCATAATCACCAGGTAGGTTGGGTGTAATTTTTAAAACTGTATATTCTATTTTCTTTCAAAACTAGTTTTAATATCATTTAGAATATACTCCATCAGTCAACTAAAAATATAATATGTTCAACTGTATTGCACACAGTTTGCTATGAGATATTATTTATAATGTCTGAATTTATATCGTATGTTTCCTGCTGTTATTAATCAGAAGTGAGGGCAGAATATGCTCACATTAGAGCAGAAACTTTCTGTGTTAAGTAGGTGATAATTGCCCAATAAAAATCTGACAAATTATAAGTGAATTCTAAAAACTGTTGGTCATTATTTTATATACTCATAAGATATATATATATATATATATATATATATATATATATATATATATATATGTATATATATATAATTTAGTTCGATAGCCATGTCTTTAAGTCTTAATTTTAATTTGGAGGTAGGAGAGATTTTTTTGTTCTTCATTATTAAGGGAGAAGGGCTCTGAGAAAGAAGAACAGATCCTATTTTCACTTAAATTTATTTTCACATGTGGAAATCTGGGGACAAAAGCACATGATGTGTAAGCAAGGATATAAGACTTCTCACAGGTTTTGCAAACAGAAAAGTTGAACTCTGACAGGGATTTTAGAGTACAGAAACACCATCATAAATATCTGTATCATAAACTGAAAGCCAGTATAAAAAGGCAAAATGTGAACAAGAACAACCCAATGAAATATTTGGACTCTTCAATAAATTAATTTTTGAGAAATTGCTTCTTACTGAAGTTATCTGTGTTAATCATAAGGAACTGTGAGAAAGTGACAAACATTTAACAGATTAAATACAAAAATCCACTGAGTTTGAATTAGGAATGTGACATTTTTCTTGAAAATGAAATGGTTTCTGTAAGTTAAATAGTATACATTATAAAGAGAAATTTATGACAAAAAATGAAACACCTGTCTTGCCAATGACAGATATAACCTACCATCTATTCATTAAAACAAATAGATATAGAGGATAATTTTCTCTTTGAAGTGAACTGATATACTATTGTAGTATTTCATCCATGTAATTCATAGAATGATAAATTAAGAGTGCCAATGCTCTTGGACTCAAGTGGGCATTTAATCAGTCCAGAGAATTTTGAACTATCAGCCCTATGTGTCTGTAAGTGTCAAAAGATAATATTAGAAAGTGATCAATAACATCTTCCATAAATGACCAAGATTTGTTCATATGTGCCAAAAGGACTAACAGTAAGAAGTGGTTACTAATACGAATGTTTGGGAAAATGTTGTTATAAGCCTGATATAAAAGTGCAACATCTGAAATTAAGATACTTTTCCCAACCGTGTCATTTGTTTGGAAATTATTGTGGTCTTGAAACATGAGATAATAAAACAAGAGTGGCATTAAATGTGTTTATATTGTCTCACTATTCACTACCTCTGTGGAAGCTTTCTTGAAAATGTCCCCTCTAGAATACAATTTTTAAATAGAAATTAAAATGTTTATGGCTATCATAGGTAGTAAAATCAATGCTTCACAAAGGGAATAAAATAATTTTCCAGTTATATAAAGGAACATTTGAAATATATCTCCTCAAAATAATTAGCTTTTGTTTCAACAATCTGAGGAATTGTCACAAAGATCAAATTTACCTTTGGAGCTTTTGCCTTTGTGGTTGACATCACTACTAGCTCTACTTTTTTTAATAACCATAATCTAGATAAGAGATTAAATCTACCTGTCCAAATGGATGGATTGGATACATGTGGCTGAAAGCCTTTTAAACAGACCATAAGCCGCTAAATGAAAAGGGGGAGAAAAGAGTAGAAAATTGCATACTGTTAACTATTTAGAAACAAAATCTGTGCTAAGTAAAAAGAAAATGAAAACTGGGTCTTTGCTGTATATAACATATGAGAAATTTCCAAATTAATTAATTCTCTTGATTTCCCAGAACCAGTTGTGAATGTAGATATTGACACTATACAGTTCATTTAAATCAGTTAATATCTTAATTAAATTTTACACATAAAATGCCATACCATGTGCTCACTGTTTTAGTTTTCCATCTTTTTTGGAATGGTGATTAATATATTGCATGCTATGTGACTTTAGATTCAAAATTATTTTTACATTTTTCATTTCTTATTGGAGAAATGAATACAGCTACATGAAGATTCTAACATTATATAAATATTAAGTGGGAAATTTTGTAGAGAGGACAAAAGATAGCTAATTACTGTTATTTTGAGGTTCTAGGAACGTTAGGCAAATGTATTTACGTATAAGTAGTAGGAATTGTTACACATGGCTCAGTAATCTTTGAGATTATTTCTAAACTATTTTTTGAAAATATATTTTATGAGTTTGATTTTGTTACACATACTAGCATAATATGAATGGACATTTTTGAACAACTGATGCTCCCTCAAGGGAAACATATGACTAAATATGACCCAATTTGATCCATGGTGTGGCATTTATATTGCTCGTCAGTGAAAACAAGTCATTTATAATGATGAATTCCAGTTTTGAATCTACTTATTTATATTTATACGGCATTTCATAAAATACTCAGTATAATACTGGAACAAAAAATAACTGAAAAATACAGCAATACCCTTGGCATTTTCTTCTGCATGCTTTTTAGGTAATCTCCTGAGTTTAAGTGTCTCAGGGTCATTTCAGAATATCAATGGAGAAATCATATATTCTGCCATTAGTATGGTTTAAGTGTTAATTGAAATAATTGTGAGTCTTAAACTATAAAAATTGTAATCTCAATAATCACAATGAACTTAAGCAAACATGTAAGATGAAATACTAACACACTAGTAAATGAATATTAAATAAACTGAGATAGTAGAGTGACACAAATGATGTTCTACTATCAACATGAAGCTGAACTAGAGATTTTGCTGTACAGCTTATGTTGTTTACCAGGACAGAGTTTAGCACAACTTTCAGATCCACATTTGTGATATAAAGATTGCTCAGGTACTTTGTAAAGCATGGTGTTACATTTTACTGAATAACTGATTGATTTCTTAAAAAATTTTACAGTGGGAAGAAATTAGTGGTTTGGATGAGAATTATACTCCGATTCGAACCTACCAGGTATGCCAGGTTATGGAACCCAACCAAAACAACTGGCTGCGGACTAACTGGATCTCAAAAGGGAATGCACAAAGGATTTTTGTAGAATTGAAATTCACCCTGAGGGATTGTAATAGTCTTCCTGGAGTACTGGGAACTTGCAAAGAAACCTTTAATTTGTACTATTATGAAACAGACTACGACACTGGCAGGAATATAAGAGAAAATCTCTACGTAAAAATAGACACCATTGCTGCCGATGAAAGTTTTACTCAAGGTGACCTTGGTGAAAGAAAGATGAAGCTTAACACTGAGGTGAGAGAGATTGGACCTTTGTCCAAAAAGGGATTCTATCTTGCCTTTCAGGATGTAGGGGCTTGCATTGCTTTGGTATCTGTCAAGGTCTATTACAAGAAGTGCTGGTCCATTATTGAGAACTTAGCTATCTTTCCAGATACAGTGACTGGATCAGAATTTTCCTCTTTAGTTGAGGTCCGAGGGACATGTGTCAGCAGTGCCGAGGAAGAGGCGGAAAACTCCCCCAGGATGCACTGCAGCGCGGAAGGAGAATGGTTAGTGCCTATTGGAAAGTGCATCTGCAGAGCGGGCTACCAGCAAAAAGGAGATACTTGTGAACGTAAGTGACCCGTGGAACTAAAATTCTACTTTGTTTTTATTGTATTTGAGTATCGGGCGTTTTAAGTAGTAATGAGGTTAATCCGCTTCATCCCAGCTGACGAAGTCAGTAGATCTTAAACAATGTCAGACAATTTAATGATTGCCTACGGTGGTATGCAGTAACTGCTGGTGGTAATGATACCTGTTAAGAGAATTTAGTTTGTCCTCTTTATCATGTTTGCTTGTATGGAAGGCGATGGTTGCATTTGGGGCTACAGGCTTTAGGGGTGCACAGCAGACAGGTCTGCTTTATCCTGGGACGAATGAAATGACAATAATCAGAGATGTGATTCCTTCCATTCTTGAACCCACATTGTGTGGACCTTTCAGTAGCAGAAAACTGAAGGTTAAAGGCTCTGTTAACACAAGCTCTACTGACACGCAGAATGCAAGCAAATACATTTACAAACTTTCCAGTTATCTTTTAGAATCCAATTGGGATTTTAAAAAATCATAAAGGTTTACTAATACATTTCTGCAAAGGATGTCATTGTTCTCTGGATTTCATATTATGTGTGTTCTACTGATAAGCCACATTGTGGAGAACCACGTTTTTGTGGAGGTGGGCCAAAGTGAAGCTGTGTAACCACTGGCCAGATATCAGTCAGGTATTTCCCCTTTGTTTTGAAACAGTAATAGAAATCAATTAATCTTTCTCTTTATTTGGTAAAACTGGATTTTCTCTAGCATATCATTATGTGGTCAGAGAGTTGGCCAATATTTTGTTTTCAACAATGTAGCCTGAGTCTGCAGAATGGGTAGCTGTGTTTTGTCATTTCTGTGTCCTGAATAACACAGTAAAGTTACATGGGCTATGTTATACTTTACTTATTATTTATAAAGCATCATACAGCCGTCAATGTGAGTTATGTATTTGCTGCTCTGATAAAGCAACTGCATAATTTTAGCATTTGCAATTCCTGGTTAGGTTGGGGGGATGAGAGCTAGCAATATTGGCCACCATTAAATTGTCCTAATCACTTTCTGTGTTTGGATATATTTTCTATGTGCTTTGCATAGATTAGCCCATTTAATAAAGGTGGTCTCATTCTCATGTCTATTATTTGAGTCTTTGGAAAACAGTTTGCTTGCAGTTACTTAACTAAGATTGTCTTAGTTTAATATAAGTCTAGCGCACTCTGACTTGGACTTGCAGCATGGTATTACACTAGTTAATGTCACAAAACCTCAACTATTCGATTTTCACTTCTGAGCTTAAATGTCTTACACATAGCATATTTATATATAAATCACCTTTCTTACCCATTCTCATTGTGCTAGAATATTTTCAAAAGAACTAACTTTAAAAATGTTTAGATCTATGATGTGGTTTATAGTTATATAAGGCCCTTTAGATTTTGAAAAGTTGTTACTCTAAATTGTTAAGTGCTGAGTGTAAATTACACGCTGAATTTTGAAGGCATAGTACAAAAAAAAAAGAAATTTAACACATATAATTAGCAATTTTTAAACATTTGCTACATGCTGAAATCATTTTAGCTATATGTGTTGCATTTATGTAGCCATAAAATTAATCTCAACTGTTTCTTTTCACTTTTAGTGTAGCTGCACATAATTTCAAAATCACATTTGTGACTCATGTTGTATTTCTGTTGGATGCACTTCTTAGATTGAGTAAGTGAGCACATATATTTTCCTATCCTGTTTGGAGATTTCAACACTTCACTCTCATTTCAATACCACAAGGGCCCCTTGCATATGAAGGACTTATAGCTCACCACTGTTGTCTACACACGAGGCAACATTATAAGCATATTCTGACAAAACAAATGCAGACGCTGTAAGGGAAGGTGCCTTCAGAGGTGTGGCAGCATCCTTTTGTGTCGCCTAAAGGAGTTCAGTCTGTCTCTTGCTGCCTTCCTTCTCCTTTCCTGTCTCCATTCCTGACTCTTGCTACTCAAGCAGAAATTCCTGAGGGTCCAGCTATGTGGCAATTAAAAGTTATAAGGATTCAACACTACTATTAGGCAGGATCCTGTTCTACTGGATTAGTATAGAAATATTCCTAGGGAACTGATCAACTGAATGCAAGGTCTTCTTACTGACTAATCTTTAGTAACAGTTACCTGAAAGGAGAGGTGGATTCAACAACATCTACATTTTAGAGATTTTAAATGCCACCTACATTTTATTTATTTTTTCCTCATTAGCTTTACTGAAAATGAATAATTATATAGCATATTAAAATTGTAGACAGATATTGAAAGGTGAAAGACATAAGATGTAGACAGAGTGAATTTTAGAGAAATATTTCTGAAATGAATACATAGCATGAGATTAATGATAGATTGCATATTGTAACTAAATTATTCACAAACCTAAATGATTATAACAATAAAAATTGTCCGGAATAAAAATGAAGAAGAAAGAATTTACATATCATCACATAGTGGTTCACTCTGCCAAAATCAAGAAAGTTATATTCATATATTTAGAATCGTCAAAGTAGAAAGGGGTAGGCAATAAACATTCAAAGATTTAAAATTTCTGAATTTAGTTGAAATTAAAACAACCTTTTGCACAAGAAATATGAATAAAATCATACTAAGATGCACATAAATGAAATTATCCAAAATTAATTATAAAGAAAAAATCATTAAAACATGTACATAAAAAATTAGCTACGGAAGAACAAAATTAAAAAGCATCTTATTCCACATTAGAAAAAAAAAGAACAAGTGTTCTCATACTTTAACTGTGAAAGCAGCCCTTTTAGAGATGCAGCTCTCATTTGATGTGGAAGTCGAATTTTAAAAGATCACACATAAAGGGGAAAAACAAGATACAAAAAGAAATCCATATAAAATTGCATAATTAAATTTACCTGAGGAAAGCCTAGGTTTTCCCATCAAAGGTTATACTCTTTTAAGACTTCATGATTTTAATGAAAATTACAGTATTTTTGCTTTATTTTATGCAATTTAACCCAAATGATTTCTACATTTGTTTGTTCAGCAAAACCCAACAGGAAATATCTGAGTTCCCTATATTTAAATAGAGAATAAGTAAGATAACCAATCTTTAACCACAGTAAGCAGATATGTTTACAACAAAGAAATAAATATTTCTGATTCTTCCAAATGAGCAAAATAGTCCTGTTGAATGTGGTTCTTTAAAATGAATTCTTTTGGTTTTCAGAACTCAAATAGCATTAGAGTACCAAAATCATTGTCACTTGCTAACATATCTAGGCTAATATATTTATGCTAATATATCTAAAAAATATGCTAACATATGCTAACATATCTAAAAAATAAAGTGAAACAATGACTGTCGTCTTGATTAATCTGCCTTGGAGTAGCTTTAGGTATTAATACTAAGAGTTCATTTAGAACATATGATCAGGGCTAGGCAGATAGCTCAGCAGTCTAAGCGCCTGCCTGGGAAGCACAAGGTCTTGGATTCAATCCCTAGTCCTGTACATCTGCTGTGGCATTCACTGAAACCAGGCATGGTGATGTACACCTGTAATCCCAGCACTGGGGGATCTGAGACAAGAGGATTACTATGAGTCTGAGCTGTGTAGCAAGACCCCATACCAAATAAATAAGATTAAAAAGAAAACTTTAAAAAAGATATGATCAAAGGAGGTAGCAAGCCTCCTTATGGTTCTTTATATGCATAATGTTGTTTGTTAAGTAAATTCTTTTAGATGTAACTTAACAACTTTCTGAATTTTTAGCCTTGATGGTGTTGACAAAGGAATCAAATACCTTACAGTTAACTGTGGCACTGTATTCATTTGCTAAAATGCTTCCCTCTCTGGCGTGAAGCCAGCGCATTGCTACAGGCTTCCACCCTTCTAGCTGCAGTCCGGCTCTGCCATGCAGATATTCCTCCTGTCTCCTTTCAATGGTTCTGGTAAAGGAGTTTGAAAACAAATCCAGTTCCATATTGAGAAAAACAAAGGTTTTGAGAAACGGTGCTTCTGAGTTCCCAGGTGACAGAGGCTATTCACCTAAACTCCAGTTTATCTGGACACTTTCTATAGTGGCAGCCCGTTGTGGGGTGTTTCAGAAAATGATTTCAATTATGCATAATTACGGAAACTGGACATAGTTCCACTCATGGAAAAGATTTTTTTCTCATAAACTTCAAAACATTAATTCAGTTTGGAAGCCAAATTTCAGAAAATCTATTAATATCTGGTGAATTTCCCTCTAATTCTCAAAGTACTTTTATGAAAATTGCTTTTCCTAGTAATTTTCAAATATATAGTTCACGGTAATAGACTTTTCTTGTTCTAATTACTTTTTAAAAGTTTTCCTTACAAGGTTTAACTTTAAGCAAATTCAATATATTTTCTTAGGTAAATAAGTAGATTTATAAAAAAACTATACATACATATATTTATGGATATAACACATAGTTGTAAAGAGCTAATAAAATTATATATAGAAATGCATTTCTATATTTTGTAAGATTTGTATAATTTGTTTTCATTTGGAAATTAGGATAGTGTATGTCTCAGCTGTGGGTAGGATTTGTAGAATGACTTTTCAGTATACACCAAATAGTCATATTCATTTTCTCCCTTATTTCTTGTAACATCACTAAGAGATGGAAAGTATTACCTCTGTCTCTTTCTTTTTCAATGTATGAAGAAACTGAAGTTCCAAAGTGGTAATAAGTAATAAATTATATGACAATCCAGAGTCTTAATTATCAGTTTTTCTTTCGTGCCTAGAAGTCCACACTCCGCCCTTAAAAATTATACTAGAGTTCCCCCAAAGATTTTAGTCAGTGAAAGAAAAATGGAACTATAATTCAAGTAGAATGACCATATGCTCCATTTGCCTGGGATATTGTTTTACTTATTACATCTTTTTGCTTTCAAAAGTGTTCTTTCTGATCTAGCTGATAAAATATCTGATCATCCTAATTAAGAAATGTTAAGAATATAATCAACTTTACATGTATTTCTGTTGCAATATAGAGATGCGATTTCCATACTTTATTTATGGTGTTGAATGGAAAGTTTCTAACAATAAACATTAAGAAATTTTCTTCTCATGATTATATGTAAACAGGAATTCAAATATTGACTCTAAAATAGCTTTAATAGATGCCTCTCATTTTTCATTGGTAGATTATAAGATCTGTCATTTTTTAGTAATTGTAAGCTATGCACATGTAGCATAACATTAAACTGAAAACTCAATTTACAGAGTGTTAATAATGATTAACCTGTTTATTTCTTAGATTTTTTTCAAAATCATTATTTCCACAGATAAGTAACACATGTAAATTATACCATTAATTATAAGTCTATAAACATACAGTATTTGAAAAGATACAGATAGATAGATAGATAGACAGACAGACAGATAAATGAAGATAAGCAGAAAAGTAAATAGCTCAAATGCTGGAGTCATGAGTTGTGAAGTTCTGCTTCTATGGCTTAAGAGCTGCTTAATGTAGGACAGTCTCTCTAAACTTCAATTTCCTAAAGTATAAAATGGGGCTAATAAAAATAGTGCTTGCCTCATAGGGTTCTTGTCAGAATTGAATGAAATAAAACATGTAAAAATACTAAGAGTAGTATCTGGGACATAGAAAATGATCAATGAGTGTATGTTATTGTCTTGTTAATAATACAACAAGGAATTTGTTGAGTAAAAAAATTTCATAGTGATGTGTAAATGAGCACATACCTTATAGACTAATAGTCAGATGTTCTTTAAACCAACAATCTTCCTGAGGTAATTTACCTCAGCAATCATTTAAATACAGTAATTTGCTACAATCTCTTTTTTTTTTCTTCTTCCAGAAAGGTACTTATCCTGAAATATTTGAAATAATCTGAATGTCCAAAAATTAAGGCATATTAAGGTGATTGAAGGAATATAGTTGTTTGCTTTTAATTGTTGTATGATAGTTGAACCCTGGGCCTTCTCACTGAGCTATTGCTATAATTCTTTCTTATTTTTATTTGGAGAGATTGTTTTACTAAATTCCCAGTTGCCCAGGCTGACTTGAAAATTTCGTCCTGCTAGAGCTGGGCGTGGTGGCGCAGGCCTGTAATCCCAGCACTCGGGAGGCTGAGGCAGGAGGATTGTTGTGAGTTCGAGACCAGCCTGAGCTACAAAGTGAGCTTAAGGCCAGCCTGAACTGCATAGTGAGACCCTGTCTCAAAAAGACAAAAAAAACAAAAAAAAAAAAAAAAGAAAATTTCGTCCTGCTACCTCAGTCTTCCAGAGGGCTGGGATTACAAGTGAGAACCCTTTTTTCCAGCTTGAAAATAGGTTTTAAGGTATCACTCATGCTATATAGGAAATTTGAACTATCTTAATAATAATTTTGAAAGGCAAAAGATAAAATTCAACAAATACTGACAGAATTATGGAAAATATACACAATAAAGAGTAAAATGGGATCATAAATACCAAAATAATTTTTTTTTTTTTGAATCAGGGATTGAACTCAGGCCCTTGCACTTACCATGAAAGTGCTTATTCTACTGAGCCATCTCTCTGGCTCCAATACCAAAATAAATGTGTTTGAGAGGTAGATTTGTGAGTGATCCATGGTGCTAATTTTATTTTTTTACAATAAAATTTATTAGTTATAAATATTTTGATAGTTCACACAAAGACAATGTGAATTATGTGGTCAAATTATGGGTTTTTGTATTGCATTAACCTCTGTATAAATCTAGGCTCAGATAACAGAGTAGTACTAAATGACAAATGTAGCTTAAATGATCTAAAGAAGAGAGATATTGTTTTAAAATGCCTCCTAGATTTGCATTGGTCTTTTTTAGTTTTTAATAGGTGGCAGTTCTACTGAGTATTTTATACCTGTTCATTAATTCAACCTTATAGGAAAGTGTCACTACTTCATGTAGTCTAATTTAAGGCACTGTTTTTACCCAGCTTTAAAGGGGAAAAATGCATTAATTATATATAATACATGTGTATTATATGTGATGTGTTAATAATTAAATGTAGGTATTACAGGACCAGTTCTTTACATAAGGAAGCCAACTAAGGCACAGAGCAGATTCAATGAGTACCCACTAACACAGAGACTCTCGGGCTGCTCTTCCATCAGAATGTTCCAGTTTCAGCATCCCTTAACCTGGGGATCTTTATAGCTCCCTATGTGTGTAGCTCCTTATTATTGCAAAGTCCTATGAAAATAAACTTTCAGAATATCTTGAAAGGTGATGCAAAACCGAACACTGTGTTTTATTCAAAGTTCCACACATTTATCTTTATCATTTCTCGCAATGAAAATATTTCATAGGATTTGCTGTTCACTTTCCTCTTCCACTATTCTAAGTGGCCGTCGGAAATGAGCTCTGTCAAACACGATGTATGAAGCAGATAAATAGATAGATATGTAGGCAGACAATTCATTTAGGTTTAGATTATTAATTACCAACATTTTTTTTTCTATTTGTATTATTTTGTTTTTGGTATCAGGGATCAAACTCATGACACTGTGCTTGCCAGACCGGGACTTTTTCTGCTGAGCTATCTTCCCGACCTCAACTCTCCCATCTGAAGACTGGCATTTAAGTTGTTTCATCTCGACCGCAATCATCTTTCCTAGCTTGCAGTTTCATTTCTTATTGCCCTTTCCTTTCTTATTTGGTACTGGTCTCAGCTATTGTAAGGTCTGGCATAGAGATTACTGTGATAATTAGTTATTTCACATCTGACCTTAAAAAAGCAGAGAAGCATATTAAGCATTGGTATCTTTCACAATTATCTATTTTACTATAATCCTATGTAAACTTAACTAACAATTTCCTCCCATTTTCAGTGGCCTTCCTTTTCCAAACACTGAAGGTGCATACAGGTGATAACCTCCAGCATGTCTGAGCACATGTTTTTCTTTGTAGCACCATCCATGCCTTGTCCTGTGCAACGTCCACCAGCTTACCTTAGGGTAAGAAATTTTGCATTTCTTTACAAGTTCAAATTAAATAACACTATGCACTCTTCCACTAGTTCTTCTTTTACATACTGTGCTTGGCCCTTTCCCTATGGGAATCATTTCATGCTATCTGGTTATGTCCACTTACAATTTCCTTGCGAGGTGCTCAAGCTTCTCCAAAAGCCAGCTTTTCAGCTTTCTCGTTCCCCACCACACAGCCAAGTATAGTGTCCTGTGATACTTTTGTCTTCTAACACATCTTTATCAATTTTTTAAAATAATCTTAGAGTGCCCATTGTCAGGACAGATTTTTTTCTCTTCATATTATGATGTAAATTCTGTTTTATGCAGCTGGTCTCCTTGAGTAGTCTTCACCTTTGTACACATGGGAACCCCACTGCATTCCATTCTCCTCAGAGCCTACCGCAAATGATAGCCTGGGCTAACAGCAGATATGCTTAGGACCTTGCCTCAAATCTGAGGAATTTATTTCTATGAAAATACTGTGTGTTTATATGCACTCACTGCCAGTCACCTTGCGTCAGTGTCTTCCTGTGACTTCAATGTCTCCAAGTCCTTCCTGCAGTGAAAAGAGAAGCATTTCAGTCTTGAAGAAATTAAATTAAGGAAGGCTTGAAGAATATTTCTACTTCGCATATAAGGAAAATTCATTTTTGTTGTAAAATTACGTTGCTTTGCTTGCAAACTGTAAACTTTAAATGTTAGTTTGAATTTCAAAGCAAAATCTACAAGACATTCACTAATGTCTCTACATTACAGATGGAAATTTATATTATGTTCTGTATTATGAGAAAATGAATTTCTCTTATTTGGACTATACTAGTATGAGCCTCGCAGTTTGTTGCATACCTGTTTATTAACAGTGAGGAGATGTTTACCCTTGTTTGAAGACATTGTTGAATAGGTAATGTACATGGTTCTAAAAGAAAGAGTGTCATTTCTCTGACCTCAGCCCACAGTCACCTTTCCCAGAAGCAGACCCCAGTATTAGTTTGTTATTTATTTTCCAGAGATGCTTCCACATAGTTTAGAAAGTGTATAACACTTTAAAATTATGACACTTAAAATCTTGATATAATTTCCAATTAAACATTTTATTTTATTTATTTATTTTTTCAGTACCATGGCTCCAGCTCTGGACCTCGGGCTTGCCGGGCAGGCATTTAAGCCACTGAGTTATATCCCTGGCTCTTTACTAGGCACTTTAGGCATCATTTAAAATTTTAGTGTTTTCTGTTCATTTCCAGTAATCTTTGTATATAGCTGCAGTGTGCAGAACATGGTATTTTCAAAAAAGAGTAGAATGAAGAAAGAACTGATAAAATTCAGGAGAAATAAATAAGAAAGGAATCAAAAATTAATTTGTTTGACTTCACTTTCCATGACTTCTATGTATTTCTAGTTAACATTAGCAAATGTTAAGCTACTCTTTTTTATAAAAAATGGAAGTTTGAAGTGGCATCAATTTTTGGCAGGCAGTGTCATAAATAAATTAATGACTATGCTTTTAATGTGATTTTTCTGAACAACTTCCGCCATTTCCTGTACGATAATTATTACCAACCTATGATGCATTTTATTTGCGATGATTTGGTGCATGATGTAGCCATTTTGCACAAATAATTTCATTTTCATGGGAGAAGTTTGAAATATTTTTATTGTTTTCTTATGAATATAAAATGTATATGGGACAGAAAGGAGAATTTCAGAAAATCATTTTATTTCAAATTTCCTTGCATTACAGTACCTTTAAATTAACCCACCACCTGCAAATCACTTGACACATTTAATTTTATGGAGTTGATGCAAGTCTTAATTAGGATATTCATGTAAAGTTAGTGTATAAAATGTAGATGGTCACATGCTTATAAAATTGGAGCTGTTACCTTTTAATCTGGTAGTTGAAATAATTTTCCTTTGAGTTGAGGTCAAATTAATCATTACAGATGTCCTTTTATTTTCAACCTGTGGCATGAAATGTTTTAAAAGTTATGAAATTCACACATATACATTTATTTCAATGACAATCTCAAATGTCAATACTTTTCCATCAAGAAAGATGGTTGGCGCACTTAAATTATTTATTGTTGAATATAAGAACCCTTGCCTCCACTATATTAGAAAATTAAGCACTTTGGAAGGGATATGCACTGTTTTAAGTTTTACTGTATGTGCTCCCTTCTTATCATCTACTAATCCTGTACTGAAGCTACCAATACTGAATTAAAATCTTTATAATCTCCCTAGATACTAAGGAGAACTCTGTAATGCTTTCACTGAAACAATGAATGAATATTGACCAGCTATCATTTTCTTTTTTAAATTTTTTATATTAATTTTATGGAGAAAAATAGCATTGAGATAATTTCAGAACAGGTTAGTAGAAATACAGTTTTCAACTACATTTCTTGCATTCATCATTAAATCTGATTGATCAAACAATTTTATTGATGTAAACTGATATAAATTTTTTCTTCTCAAGTGTATTTCATTTTGTAAATTTTATTTTTACTGAATAATATATGTTGCCAGTATATAGTAATTGCATTGATTGTGGGAGTTGGTACAGTTACATAACACAGCATAATGTTTGTCATTATTGAGGAGGTTGGGAAGAAATTACACTGGGAGTGGATAACTGTGCAAGAAAATGTATCTAAAGATTATGCTCATATTAGGATATAATAGGTTTATTCTGAGAGATGTCAGTGAAAGATTATTTTCACTGCAATGCTCTTTTCCATTTACTTCTATGTTCTACATTCATTTAATATTTAGTAATCATATAAACTTTTTATGTAGACAATGATACATTATTTACATGAAATTAATAATGTTAAATCTACCTGGTGGATGTTTAAAAATGTTACTGATTCCCATGTTCTGTTGTAAAAAAGAGAAATAACTCATGCAGTGATAATAATTTAGTCGACACGCCTCTATAAGGTATTTTTATCTGAGTGATAAGGTAAGATATATGCCCTTTACCTGCTCAAGTATAGTATGTTCTTTACCATGTACCTGTTTTATAGGCATTTTTGTACTCTTTTGCTCATAATATATTTTGAAGCAATTACAGTAAAAATTTTTTTTGGAGCTTGAGTATACCTTGAAGATTTCCAGGGATCAATGAGGACAAATTTAACTTTTGAAGGGCTTAATAATGGAAAGGAGAAATGATACACTTCAAATGGAAAACCACAAATAATACAGCCTGGCAAAACTTTCTCACTTGAATTCTGACTTATTTCATGGAGCTCAGAAACTGAACCACACTTGGGTCAATGCTGGGAGTTGACAGTCTCTTTTGAAACAGTAGTGAAGTGTGGCTGACTAATATTAAAATTCTTAGGATTTGTATATCCTAAAGTAATTTAGCCAACACATGTAGTCAATGCCTAACCAGTTTAAAAACATGTGACTGATACATAATTGTGATTTTTCCACTTGTGTTTGTGCATGTGTGTGTCTTTGAGCAGGTGTGTGTGTGTGTGTGTGTGTGTGTGTGTGTGTGTGTGTGTGAGATGTAGGATTGAACCCAAGCCTTCACAAGTGGTGAAGTGCTTCACTACGGAGCTACATCCTTAGCCTCTTTTGGTGCATTTAAAATGCAGGGAGAAAACTAGACTAAGAACAAATGCCAATGTACTAGTAGTTTAAATAGCTCCTTTTTTTTTCTGCTGTCAGGAAGGTGGATTGAGAGTGAATGTGTGTGAAGGACAGGGTTAGATACTGCAGTACTTTTCCTAATCTTTAGTTTTTAATGATTTGCTGTCTTTGTGTACTCTGTTACAGACAACAAACCACATGCTATGTCTGTCATAGAGCATAAATATTCAGGAGACTATAAATACACCTCATTTAAGCTTATATGATACAAGCTCAGCCTTGATTGACTTGTTGAAAAACAGAACATTGATATATACCAGAATTCACATTAAGCAGGAATCTTTTATTGCAGCCATTTTATTTTGCTACCTCATCCTCTTTTTCATCCTTTGCCTGCTCTTCCTCTTTTTATTTTTTTTAACATTTCTTAATATGTAAAATTAAAAAAATGAAAAAACGAAGTAAGAGCTTGCATATGGGTAGTCTTCACTGAACATGATGTACATGTCATCCACATAAACCTAAAGGACATAGTTATTTATTATTCATTAATATCAATGCATAACTGGCTGTCACCTGCCAGGCAGAGGGAATCAGATAGAAGGTTGACATTGATTGATGGACATATTCCTGAGGAAATGCCTTGGTTGACTGATGCTTAGGTTAGTTGGATATATAGCACCCTGAATCCAAATCTGAGGGTGAGAAATCTTTTTTTTGTTTTTAAGTTTACATAATCAGTTACACTTTTGATTCTTATGGATGTTTTAGTTCTCAGCACTGTCATTACCACATAAGAGAAGACTGCTTGTGTGTGTGTGTGTGTGTGTGTGTGTGTGTGTGTGTGTGTCATGCTGGGGGATCCAGCTGCATCCTGTGCACTCTAACAAGCCACTACCAATGAGCTACACTTCCAGGACTGATTTTACTCTTCCTTTTCACAGTGTGGTTTCCTAGTGCCTGAGGCTCGCATCTTAGAGAAAGAATTTTGATTTTGTTTGCCCCATTCTATAAACAGATTTCTAAATAAAAATATATGAGTTCTTTGCAGACACATACCTGAAATGGAATTTTTCTGTTTATTTGAATAAAAATTAAGTCACTGAGGTCTATTCTATATAATATGAAAAAGAAAGAAAATATAGTTTTGTATTTCTACTTGAATAATTATTAGTATAGAATTAAAAAAAGACTTCTTTATCTCAATAAGTGTAATTACTAGTTTAGATCAAAAATTTTTGGCTGGTTGCAGAAATTTAGTTAATAGTTATTTTAAGGCAAAATTGTTATTTTTCTTCACCTGAATAAAACATGCAGAAGCACAGAATCTTTTAATGAATACATTGTACTTTATATTTCAGAGTAAGGAAAAATGATGGTATTGTATTTTGTCTGCATTCTGTTTTTAAAGTCACTTATTCTGTGGGGAATTGATATATTTACATATGTTTATATTTATGGACTAAGGGTAAATGCGTTAGCTCATATTTTGTATGGAATAAGTAATATTTATAATTCTATTGTAGAATATTGTGGCACTTATGATTTACAAATGCATGTGTAATTTAAAATAGTCATTTTTCCGACATGTGTTCCATGTAAATCTATTTTAAAAACTTTTGATCATTTTACCTTATACATTTTCAACACTGGAATTGAAGGTTATATAATTTCTTTCAAATTATTCATGTATATGTAACAATCTCCAAAATATTAAACAAGCTCATGGCCAGATAGCATATAGTTTATGACATCTTTCTTAGGTATTAATATTTTTATGTCTTTAGTCAAAGAGAGCTATATATCATAGTATTTGCAACTAGAATAAAGAAACAGAGTTCTGAAAGTTATGTAAAATATTTTCACTTGCTTATATTTTAAAACAAAATTTTTGATAACTTCCATATGAAAAGTCTGACAAAACACTTTTTCTACCCAAAGAATGTGTGATAGTTGTGTCCATATTAGTCCCTAAAAGGGGACAAGATTTTTATTTTCATTTAGAATTATACTATGAGATTATCTAAGGGATGATATCCAAAATAAATGACATGTCATTTTTATTAAAATGACACTGAGAAATGGAGATAAGTAGTCCAGCCTTTTCTGGGTGACATGATGCTTGCCTGTCTGACTGCATTCTTTCCAATCGACAGCAGAGACACAGTTATAAAAAAAGACGTCTCTGCCAAGGTTTAGCTAACCAAAAAGGGCAAGATCTTGTGTTTAAAAGGTAGAGAATCCAATCGATGAAAATGTCTGAATCTGTTAGCACCAATAAAGCTGAAGGCCACTGGGAAGCTCAGAGAGGGTCTTTTGTTGTAGAGATAGAAAGAGACCCAAACTGTGACGCGTTGAGGGGAGCAGGGTCAGCCAGGAAAATCATCCATCTTCTTCAGTGGCAGCTTTCTGTCAGATTCTAACTGTTCGGTGTTGGAGCTAAGCTGCAGCAGTTGACACCAACGGAATCTCAGCCAAGTGTAAATGAAGCTAATATTCACTGACCTTATGCATAGCAAATGAAGCCTTGTGTGTCATTTGAAAAATAATGTTATCTGACACTTCAAAAAAGTCAGTGATGGACAGATATGAGGGGGGTGGGCGGGGGCATGAATTGTGTTAGTCACATAAGAGAAGAGATGTCTTTCAGTCACCCCTTGTTTTCAGTTGATTTTTTACTTGAGACATAGATATTGTTCCTATTCAAATTTACCTGCTAACGTATATGTATCATGACACTTTCCTTGGAGAACTTGACTATTTATAGAGTAATCTTTCATTTGTCCTTCAGATTATGAAAGGTTGTGTCTAATCGTAGAGAGAACATCTTCTAATAAAAGCACTAAATTTTAAAGGCAATTGTGTTACTAGTTTATGTTCAAAACATAATGAAGCTGAAAATATTACTTTATTAGTATTAAAAAGGGATCAGTCTTGTTAGAGCAAAAGATAAAAACTGCTATTTTTCTTTATCATGTTTAAAAGCATTGTCTAAAACTATTTTAGCTACTAATGTCCCCTGGAATCTAATAGCTTTACTCAGTGTCTAAATCATGATTTTCATATTTTTTCTTACTGAGTAGATCTTAATTCTATTTTTCCCTTTATTATTAATTTTATTGAGAAACAAATAGCAGTGAGACAGTTCCAAAACCAATTAACAGGAGAGTTATAATAATCACTACATTGCATATTGTTGTCCTCATAGTAATTATTCATAGTACAAGAAGCAGACATGATATCCTATCCAAACACTATTAGTACAAATCTTTCTTCTTATTGAATTAAGAGAAAGTAGCTCTATATCTATTCTAATTATTTTGTATATATAGCTACAAAATGGTCCTTCATTTATATCCCCTTTTTTTGTTTCGTTTTTTTCAGAGATGGGCATTCCACTGCCATTTAAATATTGTAGGTGCATGAATTCAGCAAAATAATCCAAAATTCTAGATGATGCCTTTTTTATTTTGAAGAAAATTTCATCAGTACTTTAAAACAAAATTCTCATAGAAATGAAAGCTAAAATCTTACAGACATCGCACAAAAATGAAGGTCAAATGTTAAAATCTGCCCTAAATATCTACCACATAGACAATACAAAGTGGGGGCTGCAGTCTTTAGAGAAAACTTCACCCCTGACAAAAATAGAAAAATAATTGGGATAAATATAAGGCAATGACTTGAAGGAATGTAGAGAATTTAAAAACTGGAGGAAAAGACAAACCAAGCACAGTGTTCAGTGTTGAAAGAGTCTCCTGGAGCGTGATTATCTGCCACAGTGGATTTCATGAGAATCACCAGGACATATCTGCATCTAATTCACATCAACCACTTTGGAGCTGATCGTACACAGTTGTAAAATTTTTGGAATCTGTGTATTGATTTTTGCTCACCTCATCAGTCTTGTTTATTTGTACTCATTAAAGGAGTGAACATGTTTTTTGTTCTCCTGAACTTAAAAAGACAGCATCTGATTGGTGAGATGCCTTATTCTTAGTTCTCCTTGACAAGTAACTAAAATCAGATGAAATTGTGCACCAAGTTTTCTGCTGGTAATGTGCATGGACATACTCCTGACAAGACACTGAGCACATGTGGAGCTAATTCATTTTTCCCCACAGTTGCTTGAATATAAGCACCCTTCTAAGTAAAATACTGCTTAAAGACCAAAGGAAATTTCTTTGTTCATAGTGACTTCTCTGAGCTCTGACATGCCTGCTTCATCGGTTGCTCATTCTTCATATATATTTGTCTTGTCCTGATATGTATTTGATAAATTCCCAAGAAAAATATCCAAAGCATGGCAAATGATATAACTTTGTTTTCAAATTACATGCTTTATCTGCACATACAGATACTAAGTTTAGTCTGTAAAACAATTTTCTTTGAACTGGTACCCTGACAATAGTAACTTAATAAGTACTGTTAATAGTGTTGCTGATGGTAGTGGACTAAACTGAGTTGATTTTAAAAATCTTTTGAATTATAATATTCTATACAGAGCTCAATCCTATGGACACAAATGCAAACAGACATATCTATTCAAAAATGAGAGGAGTCTCCTGTTTACAAGACAAGTTTAGATAAATGGCCTATGTAGTCTTGGATAGCTCCTCTAGTAAAGTTTTGTGGAAAAAAAAAAACACTTGAAGTACAGCAGCTGTGTGTGTGTGTGTGTGTGTGTGTGTGTGTGTATGTGTGAAGTTTTACATTATTTTGGCATGAGCGTTCTGGATTTCTTCAGAAATCTCGTTGAAATAATTTCCATAATAGACTAAAAAAAGAGAGAATTGGTTAAAAGACTGTGGAATTTGCTTCATGGAACTCCAGTTAATGGATTTAGCCAGGTGTTTGATTCTAAATTGAAAGACCAATTGTACTTTATGATCTTGCAGAAGTCATATTCGATTAGTAACACTGAGGTTTAAAAACTAAAATGCATTTCATCCGGCTCTGAAGTCTCAGCCCCTTTGCCCTCAGTATTTACAAAGTCCCATGCAGTTGAATCCTGCCAACCCTGTGTAGGATTTTTTAATGAGAAAGTTTTCCACTAACTTTCCATAATTATTCCTTACTGAATCATTACAATTAGTCATGTCAACTCACATTTATTTTTAGATGCATTGTTTAGATGGAAACTTCCATGATTAGGAAGCGACTACCTATTATTAGTGTATTATTGAAACAATCACTCAAGTGCATTGCCCAGGCCTACTTACATGCTATATCCACATGCAAGAATGATTTATGTTCAGATTTTTGGGCAACAACAAATCTGGAATTAACTGGGATTCTTTACCCAGATAATTTATTTTGTTTTTCTTTTTTTTTTAGCCAGAACGTTTTAATTGCTTTGGGCTGTAGGCTGAGAAAAGATGCCAATATAGGTTTGTCAAAGATCCTTGCCTAACTAACCCAAATTTAGTATGAATTAGCTAGAACAGTTCTTAAAATGAGTTTCTAAGACCTTTAAATTTAGTCTGATTCTTGAATCAAAGCATCCTTTTCAGCATATTTGGAGTTATTGCCATGTATTATGGTTTTTATTAAATGAAATGACATACTATTTCTTTCATGATGTATGAAATAAGGGATTTGTCCTACTCATTTAGTAAATAAATTTACATAAATATTAAATGATTATTTTTAAAATGAAACTTTCTACCTTTTTTAATAATTTAAAATAAAACTAAGTTAATACTTTCACTTATATTTTTTTATTTTTAAGCTTTATGTGAGAAACACCAACATAAACCTCACATTTATTGTTTGTTAGGATAATAAATGTCATTTTATTATATAATACATAGAATTTGCATCATTTTATTTTCAAATACTAAAAAAATTATTTTGGATTTGACCTATTAGGGTAGAAAGGAGTATATCGCTTGGCAGGAGATTTATAAACATTGTTAATGTATATTATGAGATTGCATCATCAAGAAATAATACATAGGAAGCTGAAAATGGAAATATTCAGTTTCAGTGTGTTGTTTTGCCCCTCTATTTAAATGTAAAAAAATCATTAGATTAATTCTTAGTGTAATCAATTAGAGAATCAAATCAATAAAGAATAATAACATCTTCCACTGAGTGCCATAGAAGGTGCTCTCTTCCTTCATTTTAGTCTGGAAAGAAAAATAAAACAATAACTCTGCTGTCTGCTCTAACACTTCCCCTCTTTTCTTAGTTGAGGCAGCCAGGGCAATACACGTAGGATGGGTGAAAAGGTAATTGTCCTTTTTTGGGCAAGTTTGGCTCTACTTCTGCTCTTCACAGTGCAGTAGAAGACTATGATTCTTGCAGAAGCTTAAGCTATGTCTGCTCTGAGGAAATACGGACAGTGTTCTGCTTCTGTACCTGCAGATCCCTAAGTGTACGCGGAGAATGGCGTTTAGTCTGCACTGCTTTGTCAGCATAGCTGTGACTTTGACAGTGGAAAAAAATCTTGAGATGAAGAGAAGTGAGCATAAAAGTGGCCTTTCATCCACCAGTACACTGTAGGATACAATTTTTAAAAGTTAGATTTTACCATATAAAATTATATAAATTTCCATTTTAGATTATGCTGTTTATATTTAACATCAAGTCTGACACTGATACATTCTTCATAAGTATTAACATTAAGATGAATCAGAACACAACCACGGTTCATGTCTGAGGTTTTTGGTTTTAGGTTTTTTTATCTCTGAAACCATGAAGACTTTAATTTTTATTCTAGTGTCAAGTGACTGTTAGGTAAATTAGGCAGTAATAGGTTTGAAAAGCAAATTATTGTTTTTTTTCTGCTGACCTGATCTTTTTGCAAGTATGCTTTCCATTTCACTCCTTTGTACTTCCTCCTTGCCGTCTGTATTTATAGCCATAAATCTAAGTGGGTGACTCATGAACATACACACACATACAATGTAGAAAACTTTTCTCAGGTCATCAAGCTCTGTGGGAAATCCTTTCCACTGGGTCTTTTCCTTGGTGTCTGAGGAAGTCGTTTAGGTCTCCAGCCTGTTTGGGCTATGTTCCCTTAGGACCCCTGCTGCTCTTTTCAGGGCATAATGCTGATATAACAGGTAAATATGCTGCAATATTTTCCCTAATAAAATTACATGTTTCACAAATTTGAAATTAGGTAATGTCCAGTTTCTTTTTCTTCTATCTAAGTTGCCTGTTTCATTTTCTACATCTTGATATCCTATTTAAAGTATTTTTTTTTAAGTGAAGGTGACACTAAATTTTCCATTTAAACTTTTATACTTATAACAACTCTTGTTGCTTGCTAGGTAGAGGCACATGTTTTTGAATTCATCTGAACCTCTGGAGATCTAGAATTTGATGGAAAATTCTGGAGGGACTGTGCTCGTTAGAACATCCTCTATACTCAGTAGGACTACAAGTATGATTAGACTAGGTTTGGTTTTTGCTTTGGATTTCTGTACTAGGGATGAAACCCAGAACCTTGTGCTTGCCCAGCAGGTGCTTAGGCCACTGAGCCATCTCCCAGCTCTAGACTAGATTTAAATATTGTAACAGTTTAAGTTACAACCAAAATTTAATGCATTTTAATGATAAAAATGAAGAGAAAGAAAGGAATTCATACATAGAGTATTGTGAACTTTGTAATGCCACGTGGAGAGGAGAAGTTCAAATACACAAAAATATTGGCCTTAGCAATGGTTTTGAATTTGCCCCGTAAAACCCTGTTGGGGAAAGATGCTTAGCAGATAAGCCAGTTCATTTAACTTCCCTCCACATTTTTTTCAGTACTTTTGTTATAATTAGGATAACTTTTGGAGGGAAAAAAACCCTGGTATGAGTCTATACATGGTCAGAACAATTAAAAATGTCAACAAAGTAGCAGTGTATATTAAGCTGCACGAGAAATTGTACTGTCCCTGAGAAATGATTTTTCTTTTTAAAATAATTGAAAAAGGGCTGGGGAGATGGCTCAGTGGAAAAAGCGCTTCCCTGGCAAGCGCAAGGGTCTGAGTTCAATCCCCGGTTCCATTAAAAAAAAAAAAAAAGAAAAGAAAATAATTGAAAAAATTAGAATTAATGATGACATGATTGTTTTGATGTCATAAGACTGTGGTTAAAATTTTGTTCTCCTCCCTGGTTGTGCAGGAGAAAAGTTCCTCCTTTGGTTCAACCGTCTGACAATACATTATAGATACTATGCCAGTTAACTTATCCAAATGTTAGCATGTCTCTTCACATATGAGCACTCTTCAGGATAAACACAATATTGTAGAAACCTACCCAGATTTAACATCCATATGAAGATATTTCAGAATATATAAGCCACTTGTCAATTTCCCATTTGTTCAAAATGTGCTTTAGAGCTGAATATTTTTTCAGTCCATAAGCCAGTTAATAACTATTTGTTTCTTTATTGTATTTCTTTTTTCCCTTTTAGTATAGAGTGTTCGCTTACTTTAAAAAAATTCTAGAGCAGTTACTACTTAAAATATGCCATGTTATAGATATGCCTGGATAGCTCTCTTAACTACTGTATGATTAAATTCAAATTAAGATATTTGGCAGAGGTCAAAACTGTTGGGTTGCTGTACTTTCTATTGAATCATCATGTGCCACTTTATCTCCATATTTCAAAGCTAAGTTAGATGACTTAGTTAAGGTTTTGTACACCAGGTTCCTATGTTATAAGTATCCTAGTTTTAACCATACTTGGTGACCTTGTGATTTAGCTATTTCTTGCCATTCTTTTTATTTATTTATTTATTTATTTATTTTTCATTTATTTTTATTTTATTAAAATACAAATGTCAATCAGACAGTTTCAAGACACCTTAACCTACACATTCGATGAATTAATACATTGCAAACTGTTTTCATAATGTTTTGGTATTGTACAAGGTGCATACATGATATTATATTTACAGATATTATTTTAGCAGATATCTATCAGTGAATTAAGAGTGTAGTTGCTTACTTATCTTATTTTTTTATACCTGAATTATATCAAAAATTCAATAATTATTTACCTAGTGGATGACCATAGTACTAAAAGCTGGGCTCACGATGTATACTTCATTTTTATACTTTTCTGCTGGATGGTTAAGACCTAGGTAGATCAAGACT